>ML682059.1:22554846-22583375 GCA_007922195.1 Podocnemis expansa | reverse complement strand
ATAGAAGATTCAGGAGGCGCAGGTGGCTGTTGAGCTATTGGCTGGGGGGTATCAGAGCAGATGCTTTGTGAAGATGACAATGATATAGATGTCATCAGATCCTGTGAGGAATCCATCTCGAACAGAGGTGAAATTGGAGAGGAACTGGGAGTTTGGCCACAGTAGTGGGTCTTTTGCTTGTGTTTCCGAGTAGTTTCTGAGGACGGAACTCCCTCTAGTGTCATAGGTGGGCGTTGCAGGGTTTGAGACGGAGCCGAGGGCTGCACCTGAGGGAAAGTGACCGGAGCAGAGAAAAATGCTGAGGCAGCATGATCCAACGGCACTGAAGGCTGGGGGGGGGGGCAGAACCGAGCTCTGTGGCGACTGGCAGAAGGCAGGTATCGGTGCAGAAGGGTTTGCCTGGACCAAGAACGGCACCGAAAGGAGGAGGGGAGTCAGAGCCCCTGCTGTTGCCGGTGCCATTCCAGCTGCTTGCTGAGGCATCACGGCTGTCAGTAAAGCAGGTGGTGCTGAAGGCTGAGCAACCACCGCAGTCTCTCACCCCTGTTCTTTAGATGAACTAGGGGAGCGGTTTCCCTTAACAGGGGTAGAATTGCCCGGGGCACTTGGAGGCTCAAGGGTAGTATCAACTCTGTGACTGCTTTTAGGGTTTTTTTGCAGTCAGAGAGGAAGGCTCTAAGGAGTGCCGCTTTTGCAACTTGTCTGAGGCAGCTGGGGAGCGAACAGGCTCTGAAGCTGGTTTAAGGGAGCCCTCCGTAAGAAGCAATTTCAGCTTCATTTGTCTCTCTTTCCTCGCTCTAGAGGTGAAGTTTTTACAGTGAGGACACTTGTGAGATAAGTGTCCCTCACCGAGGCATTTGATGCATTGATTGTGGCCATCAGACACTGGTATTGCCTCTCTGCAGGAGGCGCAGGTTTGAAGCCCAGAGGCGGGGCATGAGGAGTTTAGTTTCACTTTGCTGGTTTTTTTTTCTTTTTTTAGTTTCCTTTTCTTTTAACTGTTTCCTATCCTTTCTGTATTTGGTAGTAGATTATGTTGTTGTTTCTGCACTGGTTTCAGTTTAAGCGGAGCTGTGAGAAAAACCGTCCTGAGCCAATGGCGGAAAGGAGGGAACTGAGGAGCGGGGGGGGCGGGCGAGTCCCTAGCGTGAAGTGACTCAGTGCTCCTCATCACGCGCGTGCCCCCTCCCTTCTGGGCACTGCTGTGAGAATCTCCGATCCCTGGTGCACGGTGCCAAAGACACCTATGGTGGAGCAGTCAGAGACACTGCTCAAATAAGAAGCTTGCCTTATGAGAGGAGATGAGCTCCTGCCTTTGGTCGTCACCGAGAATACGGTAGTAGGCTGTCTGCCTATGCCCCAGCCATTCCACTAGTGCTTCGAGGTGGTACACAGGATTTTCTCTCTCATATGTTTGGCTGCTGTGTCTTGCTCACGTGCTGAAAGACATAATCCACATCTTGGATTGGGAAGGCATTTACTCCCAGGTCAGAATGGCAGGGACCTTAGGGGTTCCTCTGCAGCTTGAGGCATGGATTGCTTGTTAAGCTCGTATCAGAACATAACTTGAGCATTTATGGTCCTAGTGGTCTCTGCCTGTAACACACAGTTTAATCTGCTGAGGACTGAAAGGCTCACTGTAACTCAAGTTATTGGGTTTGCTATAGGAGTATATGGGTGAAATGTAATGGACTGTGACATACAGGAGGGCACACTAGATTGTCTAACTGTCTATTCAGGCTTTATACTCTGAAATTATTATGTAAATAGAAAAGACATTTTTAGCATCTAGGCCAGCATGCAGTATGATGGTGATTTCCCCCCAACAGACTTATCGTGTTGCCCAGCAGTTATGCTGTTGGAAAGAATGTTAGAAAATAGCCTACTCAGTTTCTCTGTCAAACAACTGGAATAAACATTGAAAAAAAAAAAAAGCATGACATTTTCTCTTACAAGGATTGCTTTTCTGTTTTAACACTAAGGTATTACAGCCTGTAATAGGCTTTGAGACCAGCATCTCAAAACTGACTTCCTTGCACTGAAGAGTATCAGAGTTTTGAATGTGGAAGGAATCCAGAACTGGGCTTCCAAGGCCAAGATCCTCTTCAGTCGCTCACAACAAGCCTAATCATAGCTTACCCTGCATGCCAGTGTGCTCCTTTATTCCTTCATACTGGTGTCCCTACCACCACTTTCTGTTCTCAGGGGGAAGCAGACTCCACAGAGTCATGATGTTCCCACTCTATACAGGTGTAGAGATGGGGAAGAGAGTATGGAATGGGCAGAAGTCTGACTCCCCCCACCAATGAGTATAGTGGTGTAGCTATGTGAAAGTGCCAAGAGCTCTCCCCTGACAAAGGCTGACAAAGGAGGTGCAGTTGTCATCATGAATAAATTGGATATATGATCAAGAGGCTTATAAACAACTCTCCAACACAACATTCTGCAAACCATTTCCTCTGACCACACTGAAGAATACCAAAAGGAATTACGACACCTACTCAAGAAACTCCCTAAGACAGCACAGGAACATATAAAGACAGAAACACCACCAGAACCCCAGGCAGGAATATTCTATCTACTACCTAAAATCCATAAAAAAGGAAACTGTGGATGCCTCATCATCTCGGACATTGGCACTCTTATCTCTGGCTTATCTGGCTATGTGGATTCCCTCCTCAGACCCTATGTTATCAACATCCCTAGCTATCTTTGAGATACCACTGATTTCCTGAAGAAAATCCAATCCATTGGTGAGCTTCCTGAAAACACCATTCTGGCCACTATGGATGTAGAAAGCTCTTTACACCAAAATCCCATACAAGGATGGATTACAAGCTATTAGAAGAACTATCCCAGATGATGCCACAGCACAGCTTGTGACTGAACTTTGACTTTGTGCTCACCCACAACCATTTCAGATTTGAGGATAATTTATACCTCCAAGTAAGTGGCACTGCTATAGGCACCCACATGGCCCCACAATATGCCAACATCTTTATGGGTGACTTAGAACAATGTTTCCTGAAGTCTCATCCCAAAACACATTTACTTTTCCTACTCTACATTGACGACATCTTCATCATCTGAACCCATGGCACGGATGTTCTTGAAGATTTTCACAGATTCCAACAATTTCCACTCCACAATCAAAGTCAGCCTGGAACACTCCACACAGGAGATCTGCTTTCTTGACATTACAGTGCAAATCAGGGATAGAGACATCAACATCACTCTATACCAAAAACTTACTGATCGGTATAGTTACCTACATACCTTGAGCTTCCATCCTAAACACACCACATGATCCATTGTCTACAGCCAAGACCTAAGATATAACTGCATTTGCTCTGATCCCTCAGACAGAAACAGGCATCTTGAGGATCTCTATCAAGCATTCTTGAAACTACAGTACCCACCTGGGGAAGAAAGAAAACAAATTGACAGAGCTAGACAGGTACCTCTGAAGTCATCTGCTGCAGGAGAGGCCCAAGAAAGAAAACAATAGAACACCACTGGTCACCACATACAACACTCAAGTCAGATCTCTACAACAGATCATTAAGGACCTACAGCCTATTCTAAAAGATGATCCCTCACTTTCTCAAGCCTTGGGAGACAGACCTCTCCTTGCCTACAGACAGCCACCGTAAGCAGATACTCACCAGCAACTACAGATCTAACAATAGACACATTAAAGCAGGCACACACCCCTGCAACAAACCACGCTGCCAAATCTGCCCACATGTCTGCACAATAGATACTATCATAGGTCCTAATCAACCCAGCTACTCTGTCAAAGGCTCACTTACCTGCTCATCTACTAATGTGATCTATGCCATCATGTGCCAGAAATGCCCCAACACCTTATGCATCAGACAAGCAGGATGATCCCTGCACAAAAGAATAAATGAACACAAAACTGACATTGGAAATCACAAAACATAAAAAAAACCAGTTGCTGAACACTTCCATCTTTCTAATCACTCTATAAATGATTTGTTAATGACTGTAGTCAGAGACGCCAATGGGACATCAAGACTTCAAAAGGACACAGCTGAACTGGACCGAATATGCAAATTAAATTGTGTGAAAGCAGGATTAAAGTTGAGACTATAGGTTCTTTTCCCGTTACAAAAGGTAATTTGACTTCAGCCTTCCCAGGGTTTAAACCTAAACAACTGCTCTGATTTGGTGTTACTGTATGATTTGATCCTATGTTTTACACTCCCTTGCATTTAGATCTCAAATGAACTCATGAATATTCATGAGCCAATGAGCCAATCCAGAGCTCTCTGAATAGATTTTCAAAAAGAATTTGTGGCACACCTGCTCAAGCCTGATGGCACACCTGTGTGCCACAGCACACTGGTTGGGAAACACTGCTCTAGAAGTCTAGATGATGAAGAGAGACAGCATAGGCACCTAACACCAAGAGAGGACTTGCAGCGGAGAATCCCAAACAGGGTAAGTGCCTCCAAGCAGCTGACTTAGGAACCTGTGTCTGAGACAGGAGAGGGGCTCAGCACCTCTACTTCAGCCCAGTCAGCATCTCCCATTGACTATGTGTAAGCAGGGGGATGGACCTGCTATTGTGGGGAACTTTCCAGGCTTGTATAACACCCCAGTAAAGGCAGGTAACAAAAGGATCTAGGTCCCTGCTCTCACTTCCTTTACCCAGAGGCCTGCCTAACCTCAAATGCTCCCCTCCCAATCTCCTGTGTGGAGGAGTCCCTGTAACCCCAACAAGGCTGGGCCCCAGAATTTCTGGGGGCTCAACCCTCACTCTTATCATAGTCTCTCAGGACAGGGCTTGGGTGTCCCCAACTCCAGGGTGCTGACTGCACCGACCACTCTTCTGGCCCATCAGTCACTATATACAGTTCAAAGTAATACAATTTATTTAGGCACACAGAAATAAAAACTAACCCCCTAAAGAAACAGAGGAAAGTGGAAGAAGGTGAACAGTAACCTCCCCTTTGCCACTCCCTGCTGTGGGAGCGCTACCCGCAGAGTCTCTGGGGCCTGAGGAACAGTCTCACAGTCAGTTCTCTACGTTGCAAGCCCTCTTCCTAGTCCTGGCTGTGACTGGATGCTCCAGGGGGCTAGATGCAGGCTCTGGCTGTGGCCACACACATCCCCAAGCTCCAGGGGCAGGGCCCTTCCCAGCGTCAGCCTCCCTTCACTGTTCCCCAGCTGCTCACCACACCGAGCTCCAGATGGCTGCAACTCTGGCTCCCAGCTGCTGCTCTGGTTCCATGTGGCTCTCTGGGACGCTCCTTGGGCTTCTTTGGTTCTCCTGCCATGGGTCTGCACAGATCAGATCAGCACTTTGGGCTCCTTCTCTGACCTCCTGCACCCAGCTTCAGACAACTCCAGCTCTGCTCTGCTCAGCTTGACTTGGCTTTCTGCTAGTCCAGCTGCTGTTGGTCTGCTCTGCAAAAATCAGCTCAGCCTGGTACCCTTTCCTGGGTCCTCTGGCCCCCAGCTACTGGCTGCTTAGTGCTTTCTCCTTAGCTCTGCCCCAAACACATTCTAGCTTGCCCAGACATGTCCAGCCTGCAGTTTCAGCTCAGGGGGGCAGGGAAGCACTCTCCTGGTTCTCTTGTTGTCCTGTCCAGCCAGTCTATAAGATTATCTTGAGACTGGCCTCTCTCACTGATCCTGGGGCTGTCTGAGTCCTGCTTCCAGGCTGGAGTGGACAATCAAAAAGGCTCATTCAGTTTCAAGTAAGGGGCTATCAGTCCCCTTACATATGTTAGCTGGCTTCCTGCCTAGCCTGCTGGTTTTTGTGAATCACATTCTGAGGTGCTTCTTCTCTATTCATTGCTAGGACCCCAAAGACCTAATTTGGCTTCATGAATCACAGAGATTTTTGTAGGGACCAAAGAGAGTTGTGTCACTGACTCCTTTTATGCATTCAGACCTCTCTGCTTCTCTGTTCTTCTTGTGGCTCCTTACACTGGACAAATCAACAAGATTTGTTATCTGAGCAGCTGGAAGGTGTTGAAAAAACATCTTTGGAAACTCATGAATATGGTTTCTTTTCCCAGTACAGCAAGTGATTTGACCTCACCTTCCTCTATGTCAGGGGTCTCAAACACATGACCCACAAGCTATTACATGTTAGCTCTGTGTTCTTGAGGAATCAAAGCATAGTATCCAGCCTGTGCCTCTCCCCCCCCCCATCCCCCAACCTCTGCTTGAACTGAAAACCAAAAACAGTAGGAAATGGGAGACATCCTTATCTACCCCATATCCAAAGGCATCACCACAGTTAATGGAGCTTCATTTGCAGTGACTATGGAAAGCCAGGCTCCAAAGTAAGAACTGCACTGAACCCTGGGATTGAAGAAGCAGGGAAACATTGCATGATGGGGGAATCTCACACCAACACAAACAAACTCAGCAATTATCAAACCATTCTAGTCACAGACATGATAATTGATACCCAGAATACTGAGTCTGCCTGACTGTATTGTGAGTTTCTCTGAACCATTACACCCAGCCAGGAATGTGTATTGGCCACTTAAACAAGTCCTCATAAAAATCCTTTACCCGCATCCAACAGCACAGTAGTGTGTGTCCTGTGCAAGTCCTGATTGGATCCTGTCTGAATCCTATCTGGACTGAGTCCTGATGCTTGGATCTAAAGCTGTATCATTTCCACTGTGATTTGGCTTTTGTTCTTCTTTGCTGATTGCTGTGCAAACTTTGTGTCCATCCAGCCTCTGACCCTGATCTGCACAACCTGGGAACCTTTCTGCTACACAGAGCGGTGAGACCCCCACCCCCCCAATCTCTCTCTTTTTCTCTCTCTCCCCCTTTTTGTTTAATTATGACTCTCTCTAGGCCTGATACAGTAGAATCTAGGTAATATTGTAGCTGAGTGTTTTTCTTTCCTTGTATGTTTATCAATACAGTAACTGGGTATTTTGGGGTATTCTTCTCCCCTTTTGTAATTATTATTAGTGCAAGCTTTAAATACCTAGCAATCAAATGCCTTTTGTTATCAAGCTAGTTTCCAGACTCTAAGACATCATTCCCTCTCCTTTGTGGTTTCTTTATATTGCTTTGCAGCAACACTTCTATTACCTAGCCAAAGATCCCTGTGATGCCCACAACCCTATAAGGTTTGCTCATTGATGGGGATATTAGCCTGATTGACTCCAGGGGCATATAAGGATGATAGCTGAAAAGTGCTGTTTTGACCCAGCCTGATTGAGTCCAAGGGCATATATGGGTAGCAGCTGAGAAGTGCTATGTGACCCAGTCTGCTCAAGATCCATAATCAAGCCTAGCTTGGTGCAGTACAGGGGCACATAAGGGTAGCAGCAAAGAAGTGCTGTGACCCCCAGCCTACTGAGTTCAGGGACACATAAGGGGTCAGCTGAGAGTACTGATAGACCCGATCCGCTCAGATGTGCCTATATAGAACATGCCTATATAGAAACCCAAGAGAAGGTAACCCTAATAAATGAGCATACCCTGAGTTGGTGGGCAAAGTTGGTATCAGAGCCAGATGTGGCTGCTAAAGCCATTTCCTGTGGCCCATAATGATACTATCGTCATTACCAAGTTTTGCAATATCATTGTATGAAAAGGTTTCAGTGGTGCAGCACTTGGGCTAATGTACAAGTTCTCATGTGGCCCTCTACTAGTCCTTATGTAGCCCTTGTGGTGATTTGAGTTTGAGACCCCTGCTCTATGTGCTGTTTCCCAGTGTTTGAATCTTAACTGCTTTGATTTGCTGTTATAGTATGACATGATCCCATGATCTACACTTCCCTGCAGTTATTTTCTTCCCATTCTGTAAGTTCCCCCATCTTCAAGGCATCTGAAGTGGGATTTTCCCCCACGAAAGCTCATGCGATAAATAAATGTGTTAGTCTTTAAGTGCCACCCGGCTCCTTGGTTTTTTTGGGTAATGGTAAAATAAATGAAGACATAAAATTGCTGTCTTTGTAGGATATATTCACTATGACATTGATCTATCTGAACATTTAAACACAAGCTTATCGGGAATGCTGTAAAGTATTCCCTTTGACTTCAAGGAAATACGTACATACCTAAAGTTAAAAGTGTGCTTAAGTGGTCTGCTGGATTTGGGATCATAGCATCTTTCCAATACCTAATTGCAGTTTTTCACATCACATTTTAATAAACAAATATTTTACATTCCTACTTGCAAGCTTTGTAGTCTGCTTATGAGAGACAGTATCACAAATCTGATGTATAAAGCTGAAAAATGTAAGTGGCTAGCTGCAGCACAAGTGTATTCTCTACAATATTTACACTGCTTATTTAGAGCTGAGTAATTTCTGCAGTAAATTTTCCATGTCCCTCTGCCCTATTTCTCTCCTGTCTGGGAAAAAGCAATTGGAAAGTTAGTACATTTCAGATTGTGGGGTTGTCCTTGGATTATTCCTTCTAACGAGGTGAGCATTCTTTGTCCATCCACCATGTCCCAATAGGATAGTTGTTAACAGACACTAGTATATATGCAGTAGCCCTTAATATAAATTGCTTGGAACAATAAGAGAGTCTGGCTCAGGAGCTCCCCATTTACCCTAATCCTTCTCTGATAACTAGAGAATGCTGAACTACATCCTATGTGCCATCCCCTCACTGCAGTTCAGTGTCATTGGAGGTCATCAGGATGACTTTTCTATTGGCTTCTACAATACTTCCTAAGTGAGTTAAGATTTTGCAGGAGTAGGCTTTGTGTCAGTAGGGTGGAGAACCTATGGGCTGCATCCTACATTCCTTGCTGATTCCCATGACAGGGTTGGGGATACAATAAACAGCAGGACTGTTGAAATGCTAAATGACACGCATCTTTTATGAAAAAATGGGCCTCTCCATTTTCATACACAACTGCCAGTGAAAAAAACTACTTAACTTATTCCCAGAATATTATAGTAATTACTGGCCATATAACAATTTGCATCATATTCATTTCTTTTAAAAACTACAATTTTTCTAATATCAGTACTTGATATACATTAATCCCACTTCCTATTATGGAAAATCTTTGTTCCATATGTCATTGCTTGAAAACTTGTAAACAATCTTTGGAAACAAGGAAATAGCAAAGTAGTACTGTTTCATCTGCAGGTTAGAATTGGAGATCCCTTGGCAGAGCTGAGTATTCAGAAGTTTGCTTATCATCTTCTTGCCCTACATTGTGCTCACGGGCAGTGCTCCAAGCCTCATTTTCAGACTCTAAATTAAGCCCAGTTTATATAATTTTATTAAATATAGCAATTCAGTATAATCTGATCAAAAAAATGTAACCATCACTAGGTATCCTCAAACCTATTTTGTTTCTTGGTGGCTGCAAAAGCAGTGTCAGCAAAATGAACTAGACAATATCTTCCTCCTGAAGTCTGAACATGCCACATGGTTAAAATAAACTAATCTTTTTAGCCATTTATTTTTGTATGTTACATTTATTTCTTGTCAGTGATTTACAGCTTGTAGGATTTTTGGACTTGATCTTGCAGTATTTGTGGGGTGAAATTGAAAGCTAAAGAAAAAAAAGAAAGCCAAAGCCCAGCTGGTGTAAGCTTGCGCATGTGGATCCTGACTTTGAGAAACCATGACACAAGCAGCTGGATCCTGGCTCCTGCCAACAGGACAGGACAAGCGACAGGCAGCTGGATCCCAGTGCCCAGCTGCAAGCTTGGATGGGAAAAGCTATGGGCAACCTCTCTGCCTGCTTCCTACTGGGAGCTGGGCATCCTTGTCAGTTTCATGATTGAACCTAGCTAGGGCTGGCTGCTACCAGAAAACAGGAAGGGGTAGGGGGCAGCCCATCAGAAGCTAGCTTGTGGGACTCCCAGAAGGGTGTCTCAGCTCCCCACACTGCCCCTCTTCACTTGGTGGATGTGTTCTTATTGAGGACATACTCCACTGACCCATGGAGAGGGTCAGTGCAGTTGCATATATTATGCCAACTTATTTTTTGAGTGTTTAGACGAGGACAAAGAAAGAGCAATCTCTACTCTATATATTATAGTCAGTTTCTATCTGTATGAGAGGAGTGAAGGCTGCAAATGGTTACATACATGCTAAGCAAGCCTGAAGAGGATCAGATTTTTCTTGCTTGTTGAACCATGCATGTCTATTTTCATACAAGGGTGGGGCTGAGCCCCACAATATACTAGGTTCCCTCAGTTCCCACAAATTTCAGTGAGAATTAAGGATGCTCAAAGCAGCACAGAAGTGCTTGGCACCTTGCAGTAATGAGCCCAGAGTGCCATTATTTTACTCACACATGTAAGTACCACTTAAACCTGTGTCAGACCAGACTCAAGAGGACACTAGCATAATGATCACCAAAGCTCTGGTATTCAATTAAATAATTATGACTGTTCAATTCTTTGTACACTATACTCTATATTTTGCACCAAACTCTTAAATTCTCATTCAGTTTTCACTAGGTTCTTATTCTGGCAAAATTTTCACTGAAATTAATGGAAGTTTCCCCTAAGTAAAAACAGAGGCAGAATTGTATCCTTGTGACCCCTCTGCTTGGATTTCCCCCTTCCACATGGAAAGGGGACAGAGGTCTCATGGTTATGTCCCTCTTTGCCAGCTCCTGCTGATGGTATGCTGTGGGTTAGAATCTACATGAGAGAGCAGGCAGGATAGGAGTGAATCCATCCTCCGATCCAGCTTGATGGAGCTCACATGCAAAAACTAATACAGTTAAGATAACCAATACTCCACACTTTGGTGAAAGCCATTTCTTAAGAGATGTTCTAAGGACAGCCATGGCAAAATAAAAGTCTTGTTGCATGACTCCAGCAAGTTAAAGGTCAAACTTAATGCAAAAAAACAGAGCTTCCATGTGGAAGTCCCTGGCCTTGGTTGGATCCCTAACATTTTTTCCATTCCTGGTTGATTCTCAGAGCTTGAAGGTAGCCCTACAGTCCATAGATGTCAACTCCCCCCCCCCCCATTTTACAGATTAACACTTTTAAGCTCCTCCCAGATATTCTCCTGCAGGAGAGGAAAATTACACTCCAAGTAAGACTTCAGGTGTTGACTCTGATTTTAGAATTGAGATTCTTTATGAGATTTGACCAAAAAAGCCAGCTCCTACACAATTTACTCTAGGGAGCAGCCCCCACTAAAGTAAATGGGGACTATTTTGGTACAGAGCTCCTGACTTACACAACTGCAGTTATGATGAAAACAGGTATATCTTAAGGGACCATCTATTCAGGATATCAGTCAAGTAGGGAGATTTAATTTTAAGCACCAGGAAAGCATGTTCTAAAAACAGTAATTTTCCCTCGATTTTAGTGACAAATAATTGATGATTATTTTTAACAAAAATGGTAGTACTTTAGAGTATACAAACCTTTAGAATAGTTTCCTTGTGTATACTTTGAAGGGATAAAGTAAAGATTGTTTTCTCCCTGCTGTTCAGAAGAATTAAGACATCTTTTGGAATCCCTGCATCTCCACTCCAATTTAGCAGAATATATTTGCATAATAATACACTTTATAGTCAGGACAGCAGCAATGTTGTTTTTTCAGCATGAGCATTGCTTCCTAGCATCTCAATGGAGCAAATGGAACCCAAATTTAAAATCTAGGCTCCAAAAATTATAGTAAAAATTAGATCTCAGATTGCTAACATATCGGATTTTTCTCCATGTATTGAAGTAATATTCCTTATTTTTTTCTAGTTAAAAATTTGCACCCTTTCATGTGACACACCTGATATTTAATGATGATTACTCTTCTCATTTCTCAGTCTTGCATACTATAAAATATGACTCAACAACAGTGAGGGCTGAATTTAAGGACAGGTGACCCAGGTGATCACCAAGGGAGCCAAGCATGGGAGGGTGCTATTTTTGTTATCAACAAAAGAGAAAACAATGTTTGTAGTAAAATGTTGCAGGTAAACATTATTTAATACCAATCCACCCAGCACCGGGGCAGAATTCAATTTCTTGATATTAGTACACTTTGGTTATTCTTTAACAATTAAAAAGTTTTTATAAGTTTAGTGAAAGTGAACTGTTCATTTGCTTATCTATGGCTTAAATAAATGCAGATTTACAAATACTAGCATGCCAATGTACTGCCCTATATGACAGATAAATCAAGCATGCAAATTGTACCTCAAAATCATGAAATGGGCTACCAATGCAATAAAAAAACAAGGTATTCACAAATTTAACAAATGGAGGTAGAGTACTGAAGATACTCCCTGCCTTGGCCAGTCTTTGGTCTAGGGCCAGCCCTGACCTTCTTTCTAAAACATTTGCATTCACAACCTATGCCTGAAGTCACTAACCTGTGGTAAGCCCAGGAGGTATAACCAATTTACAGAAAGCAATTGTAGGAATATGTGGGCAAAGTCACCCATAACTGTGTTAACCTATTCATAACTTTGTTTCATTCCTTTATTTGTGAAAATCTTCATATACCCGTGTAGATTTAATAATTGATTCTTTCCTTTATTTGTATTAATCTTTATATGTGCTTATAGACCTGATGGTTGCTTGTGAGCTTGACTTCTTTGTATGTTGATAATTAACTACTATTTGTAACTTTGTTATAAGTATAATGCTTACCATTTGTTATGTCTATCTCCTTACAACTACATTGGTCAGATGACGAGCACAGAACTCAAACTGTTGACCTGTTGCCTTACTGTTTAAGGGAAAAGCAGCTATGTCTTTTCCCCTGAGCCACTCACTCCCAGCTTGCATTGCTGTGAAAGTTCATGCTTATGTTTCATCATTAGTAGCTGTATTCAAACCCTTACCTGATCTTTACAATATATGAAATAATGTTATTCTTCTAGGCCATACTTCATACTGTAAATGAAACTCCCTTTTGATCCTTGTACTCCATCTTGTACCAAACTCTTAGCTGATCAAACCAAGGTGTGGATTGAGCATGTATGTATATATGTGTGAACCAGTTCCAAACTGCCAGTTGATCCTGATGAGGCATGAAGTCCATCCAACAGCTGAAGAATGTGAAAAGGATCCACCCCAGAAACAAAACAACTAAAACTTAACCAAACTTAACAAAAACAAGCTGAAAGTCACATCTGCTATTGTCCAGTAATCAATGGTCATACAGGAGCAGTGTGACTCAGCAGCACTCATGGACTTTTATTAACAAACTGAATGTCATGCCTGCTATTGTTCAGCAATCAGTGGTGGTACAGAAGTGACGTGACCCACCAGTACTCACAGACTTCCATTGAAGCCAAAACTGTATAAAAGACTGGGTGAGA
Source organism: Podocnemis expansa (assembly GCA_007922195.1). NCBI lineage: Eukaryota > Metazoa > Chordata > Testudines > Podocnemididae > Podocnemis > Podocnemis expansa. The sequence goes on along the minus strand of ML682059.1, from coordinate 22,570,102 downwards.
GACCTGGAAGAAAGGAGCATTGGTGCACACCCGACAAAGACCCTGCTCCCTGCTCGTGCCCAGCTTCCCTGGCCAGGTAGCTGCCATGAGCCACGAACCCCAGCAACGAACCCAAGCTGCGGTCTCAAACCACAATCAGGACTGGTAACTATCAACTGCAGAACATCTACTGCTGTGTTTGGGTGTGTGTGTAAGTGTAGTGCTAGGATAGGTATTAATTTTGTTCCTTATAATAAATGTGGCACATTGCCTTTTCCCCCTTGAAAAAATCCTGAGTGTTCCTTTGCATAACACAATCACATACTGATGGAAAGCATAAAGCACCATCTAGTTTACATTTTTGCTGTCTTAGGCCTTGACAAACTTAAGACAATCTAAGTTAGGTTGACATGCAGTCACTCAGTAATTACTGTCCATGCTATGGCCCCCTTCGCTGATGTTGCATGTTCTCACTAGGAGCTCTTCCACTGGCTTATACTTGCAGGGCATTGATTGCGGTCATCTCCTTGGAGTTGACAAGTAGCGATGCAGGTAATTCAGCGTCTGCACAGAAACTGCATGACCATAGCTACGTCAGCTTAAGTGCTACATGTCTCACGGAGGTGGCGTTGTTAAGTCAGCACAGGGGACGATTTACACTGGCAGTAACACTGTAGTGTAGAGCAGTGGCTCCCAAACAGTGTGCCGCGGCACACCTGGCAGAGCTAGAGTTAGAGCTCCTTCCCTGCTCAGCCCAGCCACATGGGCTGTGCAGGGCTGGCAAAAAGCAGTGATGACTTTTGGGGTAGATGAAGCAGGCAGCCACCTAGGGCCCCAAGCAATAAGGGGCCCCATCCTCAATTTGGTGGACAGAAATGAAAATATAGAAAAATACAGAAATTGTTCCCATCTAGCAAAGCTAGTGGGGCTTGAAGCCTAAGCACTTTTCACTCTTGGCTCATCAAGGCAAATTATCCTTAGGATCTGTGCTTCATCTGAATTGCAGATTTCACCATTATCTGCCTATCACCTTCACATTGACATGCTAAAAAATCAGGAGCAAGCAACAAACAGCACAATAGCAGGAACTTTTCTGTTGGGCTCAGCTTTTAATTCCTCAGTGTGGCCATTTATTCTGCCATTTTTTAATTTTGTGAAATATTGCCTTTTCATTTTCTTTACCTGTTCTTTTGTGTTTTCCTTTGACTTTGTGACAATTTTTAGTTTGGCTTTGGGTAGATCAGTTTCCCAGGTAGGTATATAGGCTGCTACATATAAATACAGTGCTGTCCTCTTAGACAATCATTACAGCTGTGTGTGATGTCTGTGCTGTATCTTTTTTTTTTATAAGTAATTTTTTAGTTTCTTCAGTACTTACTATTTAATATTTTTGATGGGGCAAGAAGTCTTATAAAAACTCAAGTACTTCAGAGAATTTCACTGAAATTTTGTTTTTCATTTATAGCTATACACTAGGAACCTTTTTTTATTTATTATAATTATTGGTATTAAATGTCTAGTGTACATAAACCCAAGCCTATATGAAAAATTTGTAAGATTTGACTGCCAAAATTTTACATGTGGTATGTTATTTTGAGCCATCATTAATGTTACCACTTTTTATTTATTAATTAATGCTCATACTTTTAAAAAATATATAAAATGTTCATTTTAACTTTGTAGTTCAGCATTAGCTCATTTATGTTAAGTGAAAGATGATCAGCTGAGAAGCTTCATGATGGGAAGATCTTTAGAAATATCATACCCAAGAATAATTTATGAGTTGCAGAGGGATAGTCATGTTAGTTCAGTTCAGCAAAACAGAAAAGTAGCCCTGGCGGGTCGTGTAGGGTGGTTAGGGCTGCAGGAGGGGACTGGGGTGACAGAGGGTAGCAGTGGGGCTAATAGTGAGCCCTTTAGGGGGCCCCACAAAGTAGTTTGTGGCAGGGAAGCAGCTCCCAGCCTGTCAGCCAACCTGCAAACAGCCAAAGTAAGGGCTTTGAGAGAAGCTGCAGGGGATTGTGGGGGGAAGGGGGTATGTGTGTAGCAGAGGGTGTGTAGCTGAGGTTGAGAGTTGGCTGTTTGGTTGGGGAGGATGGGACCCACTGGGGTGGGAGGGAGCAGCAGTGGGGTGAGGATTTGCCCTGGGTGGCAGGGAGCCACTGTGGAGAAAGGGGAAGCGGGTGCTGTGCCATGCTCCCCTGTCCTACCTTCCCACTCCCCAGATTCCCCCCTCCCCACCACAAAGCCACTCCTGTTCTCCCTTCCTCTCTTGGCATCCTTGTGCTGTTCCCCACATGGCTATCCTTGTCCTCTTTGGTTACCCCTGCCCAGGAATGGTGCTACCATTTCTGGCACCCCCCCCACTGCAATGCTTACCAGGCTTACTGAGTTGCACCAGCCCTGCCCCTGCCCTTCTCTGCTCCCCACACTCACTCCTGCCACTTCAAATAACTCTTGACCTCCCCTGTTTTGCCATCCCTGCTCTGCTACCCCTACACCCCACATAGCAGCATTTCCGAACCACTGTGCCATGGTTCATAAATATTCATGTTATTTTGAGTTAATTTCAATATTCGTGAGTTTTTAATAGTGGTGTGCCTCGAAAAATTTGAAGGTATCAAGGTGTGCCACAGCAGAGAAAAGGCTGGGAACCACTGGTGTAGAGACTGACAGAGTTAAGTTGGCCTAAGCTGCCCTGGATTGAACTAACTGTAGTATAGAGACCAAAACTCTGAGTATTGAGCTTCCTAGGTATAACTGCAGCAGTGGAAGTTAGCTAATAGGTCCATGCTAATGATCTTTAAATTGAATATCTCAAAGATATTGAGGGCTCACTGATTTGGAATTCCACTGTTCATATCCAAAAGAACCCAAGTCTATTGAAAAGACCACCTGTTTATTCAGGCTTTTGCTTCAGTGAGTAAAGGTGAGAGTTCTTTTGGCTCTGTTGGCTACTTAGGTGAAGCTGGATTCTGTGACAATCGCATTTTAGTTAACTAAATTGCATTTTAGTTAATTTTAGTGTGTGGTATTTTTAAGTTTCATACATGTAGAGATAACTGCAACAGATGGATGGACTTTGAAAAATGGGAAAATTAATTAGTAACAATTTACTTTATATAGTATACACTCTAAATACTGTTATTTATATACTAAATACTGTTATCTAAATACAAGTTATTTTTGAAGATGGTTGAATGTATACTTTTCATCACCTGACTTACAAAATGTATTTGTCAGCTTAAAAGATATATATCAAGCTGTAAAATGTGTACACATGAAACTCATAGCTAGCTTTTTCCTGATTGATAGATGAGACATCTATCACCTATATACCTACTTGATACAAGCACAAGTGTATTTTTCTTGACAACAGGGATGCTTACCAATACCACAACCTGCAGTTCGCATATAGCTGATAATTGTCTAACTCTTTTGATCCCTCAGGTAGACACAGAAGACATGAGACATGGTAACTAAAGGTGGGACAAACTACTAGTATTACTAATCCAATCTAGGTGTCCTGAAACCATGAGGCAAAGCTTTCCTGCTACTTCAGTAGTTTCTGTGATTTCTTATTTCCACATTCACATCCATACATCGTCATTTTACTAAAACAGGGTCCAGCACTTCCTCTGTTAGGATGCAACATGGCTTCATTTGACTTTTCAAACAATTTTATTTTTTTTAAATCATGTAGCAAATACGAATACAAGTTTCTTGAAACTGAAGAAAACAGTTTCAGAATTTTTCCTGTTGAATATAAAATGGAGGTTTTTTGATTTAGTTGATTTAAAAATTTCAAATCTTCTTGTTGACTCTGAGGGATGTTCAATGATTTATCTGATTATCCTGTGCAGTTTGCAAAGCCCCAAATAGAGTGGTTCAATTACTTTACAGTAACTGGAACTACTTTAAGATAAGTTTTGAAGAATGGTGTCTTTTTACATGTTTGTTTGCAAGTAATAAGATAGTGTTTTACATCAAATACTTTGAAGGGATATGCCCTCATCTCAATCATGCATTAGCTACAGCAGACCTTCTGCTTTATTATAGTTGTATGACTGGCACTATTTTTCTGTTATATAGTAAATAATAGCATTTATGATTGTCAATTTTTGAAGACCAAATCATTAAACAAACTGACTGATTAAGCAAAATTAGAAGTCTTTACCTCATCAGCTACAGATTAATAATACTGTATGTGCCATTTCATACGGCTAGTTCCCTAGACATAGAGGTAAAAGGTTCTGCTCAGTCAAGAGTGTTAGACTGCTCCCTCCAAGAAACAAACAATATTTTGTCCACAACCTAAGGAATGTCAGATGATAATAATTAAATGTATTCTTTTAAAATCATCTCAACTAATTGGATGAAACCTCAGTCTCACTGAAGTCAATGGGAATTTGTCATTTATTTCAATGGGCCAGGATTTGACCTCTAGTGTGTGCAATTAGGCCTAACCTACACAAGGAAATCATATTGGTGTAACTTCAGTGTTCAGGGGCATGAAAGATCCACACCCCTGAGTGATACTGTTAGGGGTCCTAACCTGGGGCACCTGGACCCCCTAGGAGTGCAGGGGAGTAACTATAATTTAAACATAGAACTTGTAATAAATGTGATTTTATGTATTATACATTTATCAATCCATTAAACAACCTAAAAGCACAATCAAAATAACCAACCACTGAATTTTTTTTGTGAGGATACAGGGTTACCATGTATCACTGCAGGGGGTGCACGGCCTCTAAAGGGTAAAGAGCCCCCGTATTAAACTCACCCACATCACCAGTATAGATAATACTACATAGATGGGCACATTCTCTTGTCAACTGCCTCTTGGGGAGGTGGATTACTTATCACAATAGTTCTCAGCCTTTCCAAAGTACTGTACCCCTTCCCATAGGCTGAATTTGTCTTGTGTACTCTGACATTTAAGCTCTCTTAAAAACTACTTGCTTTCAAAAATCAGACACAAAAACACATCACAACCCACTATTACTCAAAAGTTGCTCACTTTATCATACAATTATAAAATAAGTCAAAATACTGATATAGCTATGTAGCAGTATAAACAAAATCACTGTATGAGATTTGAGTGTGTATTGACTTTGCCAGTCCTTTTGATATAGCCTGTTGTAAAATTAAGCAAATATCTAGGTAAGTTGACATACCCTTTAGAAGACCTCTATGCACTCCAAGGTTACATATACCCCTGGTTGAGAATCACTGACTTAGAGAAACGGGAAAACCCCTTCTGTTGGTGTAGGCAACACCTTCACTGAAGCACTACAGTGGCATCTCTGCAACATTAAGTATAGACAAGCCCTTAGGTTTTGCTTGCCAAACTGACAGCAGTGGGTGCAGCAGAAGTCAATTACACAATAGTAATGAAATAATAATAAACCCCTTTTAAAATGAGAGTTGATGGACTGAAAATCTTTTAAAAACAGCGCTCCTGAGGTAAGGCAGAAAATATGGGCCCAGACTTTTGAGGTCCAGTATTAAGAACATCTTGCAAAGTGCTAAGCACCCTCAGTTTCCCACGGAAATAATGCTTGTCAATTCACAACACTGTGCTTAAAGAAGGGCTCAATTCTGCTCCTATTAAAGTTAAAGAAGTTTTGCCATTGACATTAATGGGATGATCCTAACACTTTTACATGCTGTTACCATTCAATGTAAGAGAAAGAAAAAGGAAGAAAAAAGCAGGTGCTCATAAACAGTTTCTTTCACTGTGGAAATTCACAGTTTTAACCAAGACATTAATGTTAATTTGCAAGAAGTGTTTTGTATATGCATCCCTGTCTTTTTTAAACACATAAAGGAAAGGGCTAATTGCAAGTGCATGAAATGCTTATAAACTTTAGCTCAATGATGATTCATTTTAACAACTTGTGTCCATATTAGTTTGCATACTAAAAAAAGTCTACATTATATAACTTAAGTATTCCACAGTACATGTACAGTAGCTCAGCAGAACTTAGATCATACCTTAAGCATGCATACTAATAAAGGCTTTCAAAGATGGCCAAGACATTTATAAAGCTTTCTTTATTTGGCATAAGTAATTCTGTTGATTCCTTAAGTTAATTTTTGCCTAATTGTTTTGAGAACTGGGGCATACATATTTAAAATTCTTTCATGTGAACCAACTCCCGTTAAAGTCAATGGACAGTCACCCACTGAATTCAACTGGAGCAGAATTGGGCCAGAACCTACAAAAGAGCTCTAGCCAAGGCATTCCCTTGAAGATAAGTCCAATTTAAGGGCTAATACAAGGGTAGTATTGACTATAATTCTGTAATTCAAATAGGGAGTTCTGATGCTGTATTATTATGGTGGTTCTATGACCGCTTCAAAATCCCTCAATGGAATTGCAGTCTAGTAAATAGCATGAACTGTCATTCTACTCTACAAAAAGGGTCTGTTCTTTCAAACCCTTACTTAAATAATGATATTCAGCATTTTCATAATGCTTTATATGGTAAAGCACCATACAGACATTAATTAAACTGACATGAGTCATCCTTGTTTGTGCAGGTAGTTTAAATAAAAAGTCAATGAGACTACTTGCAGCATAATAGCAAATAAGCATGTAAAGATTTGCAGGATCAGTGATTATATATTTTCAATATCTTACATTCTTATGACTCTAAAAGACGTCCCTATTAAACTAATAGTCAACAGAAGATAATGCTTAAAATGTAGAAATAGAGTTAGGATTTTAAAGTGTCTGCTATTTCAGCCATTGTACAGTCTGCTTTATGCAATGGCATCAAGATTATATAACACCGGTCTGAGTACAAAAAGCCATGGATCTCGTTACACAGTTCAATTACCAAATAGTAATCCATCACAGATTAGCAGGCTATAACTGACAAGACCATGTTGTATTACTGTTATTATATATTTTAAACTTGCATTGCACAGTGCATTGCTTTCATATTTCCTTTTTATGACTAATTCCCTAATGAATTACTGACAATCATTTAATTGAGCCCCCCCCCCATTTATCCCCACAATATACATCAATTTACACACATTACTTTTTCCTATTAAAAACATGAGTTCAAACTGCGGGCAGACCTCTAATGAATTTCAACATGAACAGGTTTATTTTAACAGAAAAGAAAAACTCTACTTTGAAGAAGCCATCCTTCCACTATAACCACAAAACAGAATTTTATTTCAGAAATCTTTTTGGTGATTAAAAGGAAGACGACTGAAATTTTACCCTGTGTTCAAGACTAATGTTTTGTTGATTAGTAATCTATTTTATTTAAAATGTTTTATATGGAACCACATTATGAATACATACCATTAAACCTTCCTTTGACCCTTTCCCATCTACGTAGGAAAAAACCACAAAAAAAATATTACGGTAGTTTAACAACTGTAATGACTGATTTTAACATAGTACTTCTCAATCCTTATTCAAACACTATGAATAACATGATCACTGTAAAAAGAATGAACAACAAATAATGGATGTAACAAAACCAGATGTTATTGATGTTTAATATCCCATTTTTCTATTATATAATGAAGTAAGCCTCTCTTTGGACCAATTTTTTTTTTTTTTTTTTTAAATCCCAAGGTGACCTATGGAAATTGACATTTTCAAGTGAAACAAAGCATATAGTACTGTGATTCAAATAAAGCAGCAGCAGACCTAGAGCCAGACTGAAGGAGGAGGAGAAGCCAGTGGAAATGCCTTTCCCAAAAGGGTCAGGGAAGGTTCAAATAAACTAACCTAAAACCTCTTTTGTGGGCCAGATTGGGAAGCTACTGATGAGCTGTTACTGGTAAAAGCAGTCCCATGAAGTGAATGAGAGTAAATCTATAGTAACAAGCTAATTATAAGTAATACTCACCCAAAAGATAGCCAACATATTTACCTTTGTTCAAAGGAAAGAAAATCATTTCATGTTGTCCATTACTGCTAGAAGACATGAACCCATGTGCGGGTTGAGTGGGAAGACAACATTTCAAGGACACCCTTTCTAGATGCTCAGAAAACCACCTTAACACAGACACAAGCAATTTGCTTGTACTGAATACAAAGGAGGACTGGCTAGAGAGCTCACAAAAATATTAAATATTTCATGAAAGTCTCATTTTTAATAGTGTTTTAAGGGAGATACAATAAAAGGAAATACAACCATAATATTTCTTCTTGGCTAATAACAAATGGCGTGTCATTTGACAACCCATACATCCTCTGTTGAGGAACTACACACCCTGCTTTGGGTTGATGACCCAGAAGATGAACTTAATGTATAATAAAGAATGATTTTTTGTTTTTTGGTGGTGGTGGGGGTAGGAACAAGATGTTAAAAGATGAGCAGCAACCTTGGCAGCTGGGAAAGAACTGTAAGTCGAGTGCACCTAATGTCAAAATGACAAACCTGTGTTTGGCACTCTCAGACATCAAGTACTGAGCAAATCCCAGTAACCCCATCCAACCTGTGCATTTCCTGGGAGGGCAGGAAGAAGCCAGACAAAAGCCTGGAAGCAGCAGCATCTCAAAGCAGTGCATCTTAATACGGCCAGACATGCCTAAGCAGGAGGTCAGCAAGTGGAAGCTGAGGCTTTAAGTCAAGCCAGAACAAATGTCACCTGAAACCTGGAGGCTCTCCAAGCATCTCTCGCTGGCCATTAAGCCAACTATAAAGAATGGGAGGGAGCCTTTCCTTCCTTCCACCCTCGCCGACCGCTGCGTCTGACCGAAGGGGAGCATCTCCAAGCCCACGGCCCGCACCAATGGGCGCATCGCCCCCTGCAGCGAGGAGACGTCCCCCCGCGGCGTCTCGGGCCCCTTACCTGCCCCTTCACCAGGCTGGCTGCGAACTGCCTCATGACGGCCTCCACGGTGTAGGCGCTGGACCAGCCGCGCGGGGTGAGCAGCTCCATGCAGATGGCCCCGCCGTCCAGCACGTAGCCGTTCTCCAGGCGGGGGCTGAGCACCCTCATGAAGGGCGGCGAGAAGGGGAAGTTGTCGGGGAAGGTGAGGTTGAGCAGGATAAACTCGGTGTTGGTCTCCTTCATGTCCTGCCACAGCACCGAGTCCTTGTCCACCTGGTGCAGCTTGACGTTCCAGTCGAAGAGGCTCTCGTCCACCAGCTCCACCGAGATGAAGCGGTCGCTCAGCCGGGCGATGTCCTGCAGCTCCTTCATCAGCCGCCGGCTGCGCACCTGCGTGCAGTGCTGCTGCCTGCCCGGCGCGGCGGAGCCCGACGGCACCGGCACGGGCCCGGGCACCGGGCCCAGCGGGGCAGAGCCGGCCCGGCCGCCGACCGGCAGCGGCGGCTTGGGCTCCTTGGCGCCGGGCTTCTCCTTGGGGCTGCCGGCGCCCGGCTGCTGCTGCGGCTCCTTGCCGGCCCGGCCCCCCGCGGGGCTGCCCTCCTGGCTGGGGCTGGGGCTCGGGCTGAGGCTGGGGCTGGGACTGGGACTGCAGCCGCCGGCGGGGCCCGGCGGCTTGTGGCCGCTGTTCTTCTGGCTGCCCTTGGCGCGCAGCGAGGAGCCCGGCTGGCCGCTGCTGCGGTGGTGGTGGTGGTGGTGGTGGTGCTTGGGGTCCTCCGTGTCCCTGTTGTGCAGCCGGATGAGCCCGATCTTCCGCAGCAGCGTGGCCATGGCTGGGCGCCCGAGCGTGGCGAGGCGAGGCGAGGCGAGGCGGCCACTAGGCGATGCCGCAGCCGCAGCCGCAGCCGCTCAGGGGAGGCGCTGCCGCTGCTCGGCCGGCGCCCCCGCGTCCGCTCACTGGGGCGCCCGCTGCGGGCAGCGTCGCCGCATGGCGGCTCCTGCGCTCACTCGCCCTGCTCAGCAGCGGCAGCCGCCATCCCCCGCCGGGGCAGCCCGGGAGCCGGCCCCGCGCCCAGCCGCTCTTCTCCGACCTGCCCCGGGCCGGCTTCCCACCTCCGCCCCCCGCTTGACGTCGCGCGCTCCCAGGCCCTTTCTTGTGGGATCCGCTCCGACGAGCACGGGACCGGAGGCTGCCCCCGACGCGGCCCCCCTGGGCTCAGCTACGGCCGGCCCCGAGGCAGAGCGCGCGCGGGAGCGCGGGAGCCGCCCCCGCGCCGCCTCGCCGCGACAGGTTCCCGCGTGCGCGGGCCCGACATTGCAGAGGCGGCGCGACTCCGGCGGCCGCTCTTGTGCGCGGCGGAGGAGGCGGGGCCGCGGGGCGGGGCCAGGCTGGTGCTCGGCGGGGGCGAGAGGACGATGGAAACGTCGCTGGCGGGTTGCTGCCTCCCCTCAGCGGGGGTAGCTCTCGCCGCCCGCCAAGTCGCCCCTTTACCTGCCTCCCTTCGGCTTGTTGCTGTAGGGAGAGCAGACAGAATCCCTACAGCCCTGGCCCCTTCTGAGGCCGAGGAAAGAAAGCAATGCTTCCAGCTGAGCAGGAGGGATTGATTCCAGTGTGCGTCTCCTCCTGTTGGCGTTACCTTCGTCATAATCCATCTCGGAATGAGCAGCAGCAGCTCCTGAAAGAATCCATCTGTGACAGGGACAGAGTCCTCCTTCCCTTGGTGTGCCCGGAGAGTGGTTTCCGAGAGACCTCTGGATGGGGGAGGGAAGGGATTGGTGACCCTCCCCTCTAAGCCATTTTGGAAACGGGGTAAGAAGGAAGCTAAGCAGGTTTCTTAAACGAGGTGTGCAAATCATATTGTGTTATTCATGAGCAACCAACTATTTTCATCTGTGTAACTGCTCCTTGACACCTCTCTAGGGAATTTTGGAAATGTCCTTTGCTTCTGATCCCTATTTTCCCCTCTTCTTGCTATTACTTAACAGCTCACTTGGTTTTGTCAGGTGATACTGCACCTAGCATGTTACAGACAGTTGAAATAACTACTTTTTTCAAGTTATATTGATAGTGTAAAATGCAGATTAATTTCAGATTTAATAAAAGCAGAAGAAACAACTTAAAATCATAGGAACTGGAAGAGATCACAAGCGGTCATTGACCACAAGCGGTCAGGACCAAGTACCCTCTTAAACCGTCCCTGACTGGTGTTTATCTAACCTGCTCTTAAAAACTTACTATTAATGACATCATCTATTTGAATTGCCACAATTTTAAGGCCTAAGCAAAGTCTGAAAAATAATTTACCAGTAACATTATATTGATTTCTCAACTGTGGTACCCTTAAAGGCCCATCCTGCAGGTGAAGTTAGTGACCACAGTGAGTTTTGCCTTTGATGATGGGGTCCAAAAGAAACATTGATCTCTTACAATATCATTTTAAAACAAAACAGAGTTCCTTACCCGTGTTCCCCATTGATTATTAAAAGTACAATAGTTCTAAACTGACTTCATTTTTTCACTGTTTATGCTGTTTGCTTTACGCTTTGCCTTTCTTGAAGCTTAGAGAAGGCTAGTTGGTTTCACAACTTTTAAATTCTTGCACATTAGCATACTACTGCATTGTTTGGGATGCACACACTGCTGAGAAATGTATATTTAGTTTAAAATTATTTCTACTGCCATTTAAATAAAAATTCATTCAGTTTAAACCACACACACCCCTGCATATTTGGGACTAATGTTAACAGAGCTTTATACCATTAATGGATTTACATTAAATGGATGTAATGGATTTACATTTCATGTTTAGCAAAACAGCTCATACCCGTGGGCTAAATCATGCCATGAATGCTGCTTTGGAGAAGGCTGATAGTAGCTTAATGAGAACCCTTAGTCAAGTGTAGTCAGGTTCCCAGGGGTCACTGTCTACAGAACAGAAATGAAAACACATTCCTTCAATCCTTTCCTCAGGCAAAACTCCAATGGAAGTCAAAAGGAATTTTGTTGGAGTAGGACATGATCTTATAGGGTAAATTTCCTATTTTGTGGGACTTCTGCAGCTGCTCAGAGAACACCAAATGGAATTAAAGTTAGTGTTGAAAGAAAAAAAAAATAAAGATTCCCTCCCCTCCCCTTCAAATGTTGTCCATGTTTACAATAGACCCTTCCAGGGATAACTCAAATATCGGGAGATTCTTTGGACTCCCTCCCCATGAGGATATGTATGTATTTGCCATTTTAAAGTTCCCAAACTAATGTGTAAACTAACTGCAACTGAAAAGTATATGGAAAGTTTAGATTTTTTGTAAAATATAATATTTGGTTTACATTTGACCTTGTGAACTTTAAAATAGCAAGGACACATATACAAATTAATTTTCAGCATATCATCCAAGTCAGTGATGAGTCCTTTCTTTATAATTCCCTAATTCAAATTATCATAATTTTTCCTTTTCCCTGTAATTGTAGCATTCATTATGGTGAAATTTATATTCAATTTGCAATATGAAGTTCTGTTTTTGCTCCCAGGGTTTTTGAAGAATTTTCTACTGGGGTTAAAATTTTCTATGCTTGGTCCTCTCTCAGTGGCTTTCTTTTCTTTAAGTGTGAGTCAAATCTCTCTATTTGCTGAGCATGTCTAAAATATCTATCTAGCATTATAAAGTGACCAACCATATAATATATAAATGCTAAATACCAAGCAAGGAATCATGCTACATTGTCTACACAGTCTACCAATTTTCTATCAGTCATGGTTTCAGCTGCTGTTCTTTACAAGGATATTTTGTTGTGCATTCACCAAAACATAGAAGATACGGGTTAGAAGGGAGCTCAGGAGGTCATCTAGATGAATATTCAAAGTAGGGCCAACTCCAAGTAAATCATCAAGGACTTTGTGACTCTGCATCTTAAAAACTTCTAAGGATGCAGATTCCACCACCCCACTAGGTAACCCATTCCCGTGCTTCACTACCCTCCTAGGGAAAATCTTTTTCCTACTATCCAACCTAGATCTCCTCCACTGCAACTTGAGACCACTGCTCCTAGTACTGTCACCTGTTTCCACTAAGAACAGCCTAGCTCCATCCTCCCTGGAACCCCATTTCAAGATAGTTAAAGGCCATTATCAAATCCTTCCTCATTCTTCTCTTCTGCAGACTAAAAAAGCCTGGTTCCCTTGGCCTCTCCCCATAGGTCACATACTCCACCCCCTAATCATTTTTATTATCCTCTGCTGGACTGTCTCCAATTTGTCCACATTCTTTCTATACTGGGGATCCTAAACTGAATACAGAAATCCACATGTGCCCTTATTAGTGCAAAATGAAGGGGGATAATCTCTTTCCTCAGTCTTCTGGCAATGCTCCTGCTAATGCAGCACAATATATCATTAGCCTTGGCAACAAGGGCACATTGTTGTCTCAAATCCAGCTTCTTGTCTACTGTAACCTCCAGGTCCTTCTCTGCTGAACTGTTGCCTAGCCAGTTGGTGCCCAGTCTGTAGCAGTGCATGGAATTCTTCCATCCTAAGTGCAGAACTCTGCACTTGTCCTTGTTGAATCTCATTAGATTTTTTTTGACACACTCTTCATTTTTTCTAGGTCACTGTGTATCCTATCCCTACCCTCCACTGTCTCTACCATGACCCCCCAGTTTAGTGTCATCTGCAAACTTGCTGAGGGTGTGATCCACCCAATCCTCCAGAACATTAATGAAGATATTAAACGAAACTAGCCTCAGCACCAGCTCCTGAGGGATTCCACTTTTTACTGGCTGCCAAACAGATAGCAAGCCTTTTATCACTATCCACTGAGCTGATGATCTGGCCTGCTTTCTACCCATCTTATAGTCCATTCATTCAATACTATGTCTTTAACTTGCTGATAAGAATATTTTGGGAGATTGCATCAAAACCTTTGTTAAAGTTAAGGAATATCACATCCACTGCTTTCCCAACATCCACAGAGCCAGCCATCTCATCTTAGAAAACAATCAGTTTGGACAGGCATGACTTTCCATTGGGGAATCCATGCTGAATGTTCCTGGTCACCTTCCTCTGTTCCAAGTGCCTCAAAATGGATTCCTTGAGGACCTGCCTTGTGATTTTTCCAGGGACTGAAGTGAGGCTGACTGGTCTATAATTTCCAAGTTCTTCCTTCTTCCCTTTTCGAAGATTGGCATGATATCTACCTTTTTCAAGTCACCTGGGACCTCCTCCAGCCATCATAGGTTTTCAGAGATACTGGCCAGTGGCTCTGCATTCACATCTGCCAAGAACCTCAGCACACTCAGTTACAGCACATTCGGTCCCATGAACTCGTGCATCTCCAGCCTTCCTAAACAGTTATGAACCTTTTCTTTCAGCACTGAGGGCTGCTCACCCCCTTCCCATTCTGTGCGGCCCAGTGCACTAGTCTAGGAGCTGAACTTGTCTGTGAAGAGAGGCAAAAAAGGCATTGAGTACTTCAGCTTTTTCCACATCCATAAGAAAGGTTTCACATTCTTCTTCTGTGATTAGTGTTGCACAAAGGATTGTGCAGAAGGATGGATTTTAATTGTGCCTAAGATGGTTGGCTTTGGACTCAACTTCATTTTCAGTTGTGCAGTTTTGCAGTTGAGGGAGTTCCATGAAAAGAACCCTTCATCCAACTTCTGGTAGTTTAATTTTTGGGTTTGCTACCAGCAATATCCCTGATGAATATGAATGTGGCAGTGCATCATCAGCGAAGAGGCAGTCCCTACAATCTTGCCCACAATGGGAAGCTATTGGAAAAATTCTCTGCAGAGGCTACCACCAGCTCTATTGCTTTCAGCATTTTAGTGAGCCTTATGACGGGTTCTTATCTGCATCTAAGCTCCTGCCAGATGCAGTGAAGGAGGAAGGTCATCAAAAAGCCAGTTTTGCTTCACTGATGCCATACTGCCTGGCCTTTTGAAGGTTAGAGATGCTGAGAAGAAACCTCAATTATGCCAGTGATCAGGGGTTAAAGTAAGGGGGAACATCCCAGAATGCCGTTCTGGGGCCCCCTATTTTTACAGAGCCAGTGTTCAGGGCCCCCTAAAAATAGGGGAATGCCCCAGAATGCTGTATTCCAGGCCCCCCCAAAAATAAGGGGATGCACTGGCATGCTGAGTTCCAGGGCCCCTAAAAATAGAAGGGTGTGCAGGAACGCGCATTCCAGCACATCCCCCCCTAGGTTGGAGGAAGGGAGGGGCAGAGGGCTGGGGCCAGCCCAGCCACTCCTCCTGCCCCTCTCCTCAGCCTATGTGGCTCTGCCCCTTCCAGCCTGGGTTTCTTTTTGCCGGCCAGCTGGCCAGCCAGCACCGCAGCCTCCTGCGCCCCGCCGAACTCTTCAGCCAGGTAAGGGGGCTGGTGGGGAAAGCATGGGGGGAGGGAGGGTATGTGGGGAGGGGTGAGAAAGTGTCGAGATGTTGGGCTGGGGGATTAGGAGGGCTGGAAGGGGG
>ML682059.1:22537185-22554836 GCA_007922195.1 Podocnemis expansa | reverse complement strand
GGGGCAGGGAGCTTAGGGAGTGGGGATTAGGACTGAGAACAACATGGGGAAAGGGGTCTGATGGGGGTAAGTGTTTTGGGGGGCAGTAAATGGGGAGGGGGCAGGAGCTGAGGTGGGAGGCTGGCATTTGGGGAGCAGGGGCTGGTGTTTGGGGGGCAAGAGCTTGAGGTGGGGAGGGGGTCCTAGACAGTGGAAAGGGGGCCCACCCATGCAGGAAGGGGGCCTGCTCAATTAGGAGGGTTCCAAGGCCCGCCAAATTACACTTTAACGCCTGCCAGTGATGTATGTTCCCTAGGTGACCTTACAGTAGTTGAGGATCATGCAAAGTGGAGCTCTGATTTATCACATTGCCCCCCAACACAATCCTTTTCACCTATGCAAGGGGACCAGGGGGAGGTGCAGAAGGAGAAAGCTGACACTAGAGCCACAGAGCTCACTTACACAAGGGGAACTCTCTGATGGCCATTTATAGCCTATTCTGTGCACTTAGGCAACACCATATAGATACAATGGGCAGGAGAATATGGCTGCTTGTGTAGACAGTTATTTGGCAGGTGCCAGCATTTTTAGCACCACATCCACTAATCCAACTCAGAACAAAGACATTATTTTCTTTTGATACTGAGAACACTAGCTGAAATCTATGTCCTGTCTACATAAAAACTTGCAAAAACACTAGTGTAGCTTATGCTAGTATTAATGAATCTCTAAGGAATTTTTATAAAATTTTCCTAATATAAGCAAGCCTTAAAATAACTAGGGCCCAGCCCAATGAGGGGTTCAAACATCATAACCAGTACACTAAATTTAATATAAAAATGGATAAAGGTTAGTGGAGTACACAGAACACTCTATTATCCTGTAAGTAATGACTGATGCCAAATGCCAGCATACTGTATATACTGGGTCTTGCCAATTGCCAACCCCAACCCAGTTGGCCACCTTGACTGTTGCCAGTCTCCACACCTTAGTTCTCATTGAATGCAAACTCCATCGTCTCCTGTTCCCATACTTCCTGCACATAACCACAATAAAGGTCAGTGGTGATCCTTGTTAAGGGCAGAGTTCTTTTCCAGTGCCCTAAGATCTTCTCATTGCTATCCTAAAAAATATGCTGTATCTTAACCACAAGTTATTGTGCTTGATGTGGGGTGTTGAGTCTGTGTTATACAGAAGATCAGACTAAGTGATCACAATGATCTCTTCTAGCTTTGGAATCTATGAATTCAGTGAGCTTTGGCTCAGGCTTCACATGCTCAGCATCTCATGATTTACCCCAGGGAACTTCTTGCATAAGAACAGTACTTGCCTGGATGGGATCCTGTTTTTTCTGCTATTGAAGTCAGTGGTGATGTTCCCTTTCATTTCAATGGGAGTGAGATCCAGACCTGACACATGAATATAGCAGTCAGGGATTGCTTGGTTCTAATCACTGAATGAGCAAATTGCTAAACAATCAAATAGCAAAAAAAAAATACTTGTACTATTTAACCCTCCAAATCTGTGTACTTGTAAATGTCTGGTCTCTTGAATCAATACTATCTATTGCATTGTACTGCCTTGTCTTTTATGCAATATGCTTTAAAATGTTTTATATGTTTAATGACAGATAAAAATGTTCCTTATAACTGGGTTGCCTGGCAGGAGGAGGAACACCGTTTTCCACGACTTCTCCACTGTGGATCCAAACCAAGCCTGGACACAGTATGAGGGAAGACCCTGATCCAGTTTCTCAGAAGTTGACAGGGCTCATGGAACAAGACCTCCAATCTATGGTGGACCTTGCGGTTACTGAGAAATCCTGTAATGAGTCTGCCAGCGTTCACAGTCTGACTTCTGCTAACTTTGCTTTACATTTCTTTAGCTCAAGCCTCATACCTGGGCTGTTATATTAGGTCTCATGTCTCAGATTCAAACTTTCTTCTACAGTTGCTTCCTAAATTTGATTCTCTAGTTTAGAGTAAAGACTACTGACCTACTGGCAGGGCCTGTATAAATTATTTGCCAGGTAGGGCCAGTGAATTACAAAATCAGATAATCAATCAAAAGGAGAACCTAACAAATTTCCTAAAGCTGGGAAAAGCCAGGGAGGGCCTATGTATAGCTCGCTGCCCTCTGGAACAAGAGTTAGGGCTGCAGAGAGACAATATCTCAGGCCCAAGAACAGTTTGTTCTGGACATAAATGGCAAGTTATATGGGCCCATGGTACCCTGACTCCACCAGCATTGAGGATGGTGGGCCTGGCTCCACAAATATTTATGTGGTGCTGAGAGGCCAACCATGGTGATGCAGAATGCAGCAGCACCCAGCACTAAGGACAGCCCAGCCATTCTGCCTCCCATCCCAACATACTCAGCAGCTGCCCTGGAGCTGCTCCAGTGCTGGCACCAGCTCTAGTCCCAAGCTGCACAGCATGGTGGCAGCCGCTCCCCCTTCCAGCCCACACCTTCCCTTCTCCTTCTCTACATGAGTGCAGTTCCCTGGCTAGGGCCATTGTTGGCCCCAAGCAGTGTAGCATGGCACCTCTCCCACCTCCCAGTCCCACCCTTCCCCCAAGTGATGTGGGCACAGCACCATGGCCACAGCACCACCAAAAATTATACAGTCCTGGTGCCCATTTTACTGGGGACAGTTTCTTGCTGGAGCAGAAGGGCCAAGCCCAACAGCTGATTATTGCCTTCTTGATGGTATTTTCTGCATAGCCTGGGTGAATCCACCTCACCATCCACCAAAGAAATGTTGTAAAGCAAAGATAGAAGTCAGGCTGTGAATGCTGGCAGACTCACACATTAATTATTTCTTTTGTAAAAACTGCTTTGTTTCATACATCAGTGGAAAGGAAAATTCCCCACTGCATACCATAAAACTACAGGAAAGGTACTGACTTGTGTTTCATTTTTCAAATCACTTTAAAACTACTCATGCACCATCACAAATCTCCTTTTCTCAACCTCCTTTGTTCTAAACCACCATGCAACCTGCCCATTTCTTGCCCTGAATTAACCCTTCTTTGACACTCAGCTTACACAGCCTGCACTCACATGACACCTCCCAGTCAACAACAGTAGCATGTAAGAGGCTTAAGGGCCTCATCTCCCTCCCTCTCTCTCTCTCTCTCACACACACACACAAACTGTCCAGAAACACATAATGCTGACCTTACAAGCTGTCATCAATTCCTGGAGTTGCAGAGTGCCTTCATAGACTCATAGACTCTCAAGTCAGAAGGAGCCAGTATGATTATCTAGTCTGACCTTCTGCACAATGCAGGCTTGAAAACCTTACGCGCCCACTCCAGCAATAAGCCTCTAACCTATAACTGAGTTATTAAAGTCCTCAAATCATGATTTAAGAACTTTAAGATACGGAGAATTCACCAGCAGACGAGCCATGGCCCATGTTACAGGGGAAAGCAAAAAATCCCCAGAGCCCTAGCCAATCAGCCCTGAAAGAAAATTCCTTCCAGACTCCAAATACGGCAATCAGTTAAACCCTGAGCATGTGGGCAAGTCTTACCAGCCAGTCACCCAAGAGACAATTCTCTGTAATAGCTCAAAACCCACCCCATCTACCTTCCTTTCTTAGGCCACCTGCATATCCACCACCACTAGCCATAGATCAAAGATCAGTCAATTTCTAAAGTAGGCCATCCCATCATCCCCTCCATAAACTTATCAAGTTCAGTTTTGAAGGCAGTTATGTTTTTTGCCCCCACAGCTCCCCTTAGAAGGCTATTCCAGAACTTCACTCCTCTGATGGTTAGAAATCTGCATCTAATTTCAAGCCTAAATTTCCTGATGGACAGTTTGTATCCATTTGTTCTTGTGTCCACATTGGTGCTGTACTCAAATAATTTTTTTCCCTCCCTGATATTTTTTGCTCTGATGTATTTATAAAGAACAATTGTATCACCCCTCAACCTTCTTTTGGTTAGGCTAAACAAGCCAAGTTCCTTGAGTCTCTTCTCATAAGGCAGGTTTTCCATTCCATGGATCATCCTTGTAGCCCTTTTCTGCACCTGTTCCAATCTGAATTAATCTTTTTTAAACAGGGGGGACAAGAACTGCGCATAGTATTCCCGATGGGGTCTTATCAGTGCCTTGTATAGTGGCACTAATACCTCCCTGTCTCTACCTGTAATACTTGGTACAAGTAGGCTATAGATCTTCAGCTCACAGGCAAAGACTGCCTTTTCTGCCTCTGACCACCCCTACCCACTCCAGAGTTCTTTGTCATCCAGCTGTTTCTTCAGGTGTTGAGCTGCAGGGGAGTGAAAGCAAGTGATGATGTCATTCCTCTTCTTTAATAGTCTGCCCCAGCTTGCTGGAAGAGTAGATGTTTGTGACCTGGGTGTCATCCTTGCTGGTCACTCAGTATTCCATTTTGTACATGCTTTCTTGGTGAAGTCTCTAGGAATGGGGCTTGGGACAGCAGACTCCCCCTTAATGGTCCATTAGCACATCTGGCTACTTCATTGTTGTGCCTGAAATAAAGTTTCTGGGAGTTTCCCACCTTGCAACATTTTATATTGCATATTCAATAATATTTTATAATTTCACGTACTATGATAACACATACAATCCAATAAGATTTTAATGGTCAGCAGATCCAGACTTTTAAAACAATACCGCACAAGGCATACTTTGTACAGAACGTATCAGAATGACATGACATTGGTGAATATGGGGCTTTGGGGGTGTTGTTTTCAGATACACAATGTCACAGTATGTCAAAGCAGAATTTAGCCCTTAGTTTTTCTGAGATTTAAACTGAACAATAATCATAACTAATTAAAAGACAAATCACGATGGATAAGAATATCTAATTTTGGTAATTTTCACTGAGGAGTCAAAACTGGTTGGAAATTTTCTGATGGATTTTTTTTTCCCATCAGAAAATGCTGATTTGTCACAATATTTTGCCAAATGTGTTTGTTCTTTTCAGCATGGAATTTGGAAAGGAACATTTGAGTGTTCCACTTCAAAATGGCCTTTCCTTTCTATAAATTTTTTGAAAGTCAAAATCATAATGATGTGTTAATTTTATCAAAATAAACTTTTTCACTTGATCCAAAATATTTTTCCATGAAATTCTTTGTGCAAACAACATGAAAATTTTTTTTCATTTCATTTCAGAAAGGAAAATAAATTGAAATTGCAAAAACCCAGTTCTTGACTAGCTGTACTGAAGATCCCGAAATCTAATCTTTTAAAGATTCTCAGAGTTTCCTAAATAAGTAATTTGGATTAAGGATTCTCCTTAAGTTGTTTGGATCTAATTAAGTTATGAAAAACTGTTAATTTTTATTTATTAACATTTATATTTATTTGTTGTTCCTCATTCAAATTTTATATTTTGTACTTTTGGCTTACATCAACATTACAGTTGTAATGAAGAACATGTGACTCCAATGGTAGTTTAATTTCCCTGTGAAACAACCTGATTTGTGAGGTCATAGCTCTTATTCTAGATTTTCATTCAATCAAGTGATCTAGAATCAAAGAATGAGATCCAGTGGTGATGTAAATTGATATTGTTCCACTGAAATAGAACTTTGCCAGTATACACCATTTGAGGATCTGTCCTAAAACAATTAACCTAGGTGTGACATACACATTATAGAATCCAGATTAATGAATAGGTGTTTCACCCCTGCCCTCTAACCTGGACAGCCCTTTATGTTATTTTGCTGTGGTAGCCTCAATTCTGGACTGCTCACAAACAACCTCTAGCATGGAAGTAACTCCCAGTTATGTGTCTCTGAGTGCTGCAGCTTGCCAGCCACTGCTTTTACAATCATTATTTACAGTACAGAGTGACCCCAATTTACTCGCAATCCTAGATTTTTTTCCCCATAAAGGTATTATATACTGCCCAGCTCTTTCCTGGACAATATGAATTTTAACATAAAGTCTGTCATTTTATCAGTGGAAAAGATATGCACACATGATGCCATCCCAAATGTAGTTTCCTAAAGATTTCCTTTTAAATACCACATTGGATTAGATAAAACAATAAAACAGGTTCGTTAACTATAATGAGAGATATTTTAAGTGTGTAGAAGTAGTGAGGCATAAAAGTCACAAACGGTTACAAGAACAAAGACAAATTGCAACTGGCGTCTAACTTAACAAACTACTAACTGCAAAGCAAAGATTTTTCTCACCATACACTTTCAACAATCTTATTAGCCAAACTTCTTAGGTCAGGTAATCTTCTGTTTAATGGCTGCTTACTTTGTGTGTCCCTTCTCATGCTGTGAATGGATTTGGGGGGGGGGGTCTTGTTGTGTTTATCTCTTCTTTTTATAATCTTGTTCCCCCCCCGAGAAGCATTTCCAGCTAGGAGCAAGGTGACAGGCGGTCTGCATAGAAGGGAACTTCATGCTGTTTCTTTGCTATGATGTAGCTTCTTTATACCCCTCCCCATTTTCTGCCAAAAAATGGCCATTTAGCAAGTAATGACCCATCAGCCTTATTTACACTTGGCAAAGGCATCAGTTTACTCCCTGTCTCCTTTTCTGCATGATTATTGTCAGAGCCATAACGTGCTGTTTCGCCACCCAGGGCATATTCCGACTGGAACACGTGCCTTGCCAGCACCATGAAACACACTTTTTAAATGAGCAGCTCTTTTGAGCTGCTCTGGCATGCCTGGGGCAAAGCCCCATTGGGCCAGCCATAGTTGCGTCCCTGATTATTCTATTTACTGCTTAAATGCAAAGCTAAGCAATGCCTATATTATTTTGTTTGAGGTAGACTTGTTCACCAACTTCTGTTTGAGCCAGCGGCATCGCTGCCCCAGGGAATGACCTGGGGCACGGGCCCACGCCCCGCCCCCTGCCCACAGGCCCCGCCCTGGCCACAGACAGGGTGGGGAGCGGCAGCCACGCCATGGGGCCACCCTGCTGTGGAAGGGGCCAGAAGTGGCTGCAGCTGCTGTGGGCAGCTGGGCCCCGGATCTCCGGCCCAATCCAGCTGGAGACCAGGAGAGGCGGGGCCCCTCCAGGACCCAGGGCACTGGCACTGGCACTCAGGGCATGGTCCCCATGTGCCAGGTGCCAGCAATGTCCCTGGTTTGAGCAAGGCTGTGGTTTGGAACACATGTTTACACCATACAGGGACATCTTACAATTTCACAAACAACATTGCTACACATATTTTGTCAGGACAATATTAACTATCAGATTATGGGTTTTCAAATGGTACCTTGGACAATATATACCTTGGAAAAAGATTATTACAGTTGCGCATATGATGTGGACATGGGGATACCTTCCATCACACTAGGTTAGTGGGATTTTAGTAAATCATTCCAACAATCTTTGCTCGTAGTCATTCAAGACAATCTTCTCACTGGAAAAAATAATCTCCATACAACTTAATGTAAACAGATATTTAGATTTTCTTAACATAGTCCCATTATTTTTTATTGTAAAATTATATTATTTCCTTTCTCTCACACTATCTCTCTGTCTTTGTTTTTACAGGCAATTTAGAGGAAAAAACCTCCACTCATTTTACTAGCAGCAGATAATTGATTGTATGAAGAGGCAGAGAAGGTAATGATAGGGGTCTTTTATAATTGCTTATAGGTATCAGAAAGGTTCTTGAGTGGCTAATGATTCAGAAAATCTACATTTTGAACCAAATTACTTTTGCATTTGAAAAACTCTTGCTTTCCTCATTTCATATGACTGAGCCATTCTGAGAACTTTCTGAAGTACAGTAAAAGATGAAATATCTTGATCATTCAGTATACTTCATTGTTCACATCAAAGCTTCCTGAATCTAGAATATGATCAGGATCAGGGGAGGTAATGAGATAATGAAGGAAATGATAAAGCTCAGATGCTCTCTTTGGAATATGTTATTTCTACCAGCAACATTATATTTCTATTTTATTCACTGTAATATTACCTTACGTTAAAATGAAGTCTTTTATTTACTACAAATTACCTGATATAGTGTTTGGTACATGATGAAACTCCATTTATTAAATAATATGGATTTATCATATGCTATAACACAAAATTAAAATAAATTATTCTGAATTATTTGCATTTTGTTACCACTCAAAGTATATAGTTGTACTGAAGAAAACATTTTTCTTTCTCTGTCCAAGTGCATGTGTGACAAAGTGATCTGTTGCAGACATGCTGGTGCACATACTATCACAGATAAATGTGTAATTGACATGCGGTCACTAATCTCTCTCTATGCTCTGTTCCATTTGTGTTCCAAGTTATATGACTGTGGGACACTCCCAGAATGGATGCCGGCAACCATTCACTTGTCTCCTTAATGGCCCATTAAGGCAGTCCCAAGCAACAGTGGGTCCAGGGAGAAACCTGTTGAGCGATTAAGGCTTGCCCCATGTGACTCAACTACATTTTGATTTGCAAAGACTGTGTCCAGCATGGGGAAGGACAGGGGTGATAAAAGACAGCAGCCCCAACTCTATTTTGTCTTCAGTCTTCAATCTCCAATCTGCAACCAACACCCTCCTCTGGAACTATTCTTCTGCAACTGAACAAAGGACTAAGACCCATGCAGGTGCTGGGTGTATACCAGAGGAATAGGACTAACCTGAAAACCCCTAATTCTTCAAGGACTTGCTTTCTATGGATTCTAAATCATTCATACATATGTGATTCACTTTGACCCTTTAACATCTTTCATATTTTGTTTGTTTTCTTTTTATATTAAAACTTTAGTTGTAGTTACTAAAGTATTGGATGGCAGTGTGGTATTTTGGGTAAGATCCAAGCCTATATTGTTCTGGGTGATGTGGCTGACCCTCTGGGTTCAGGAGAACCTATTTTTTTAAGAGACTCAGTGGCTAGGTGGGGACTGGAGGAGCTGATGTGCAATAAAGAGGGCTCTTTCTGTTTTGTTATGCTTCATGATGACAGGTGTGAGAAATCAGAAACATGTTTTGCTACTGCCTGGGAGCCTGGTTTAAGTACCACCTCTCAGTGGTTTGGGGGTTTGGCCCCTGGTTTTGCAGCTTGCCCTGATTTTTGCAAATTGAGGTTATCATCCCAGGACACTCAGGTCACAGGGGGATCTGTCACCGCACAGTGGGGGAGGGGCATGAAGGCTTGGGCGTACAAATGCAGGTTTGGTTTCACTGCTCCCCTGCCATTACCCAGTGTGCAGTGTTCTCACCGAGTGCTCATTGCTCAGGCTGGTGAGCTTTGCAGGGCCAGCTTTGTTCTACATTTTTGCAGAGGAGGAAGTGTTAATATAGATAATTGCTGCTGGCAAATAAGTGCTTGCCCTGCTTTAATTTTCTTTTTTCTTTTTTTTTAATTTTAAGATGCAGTCACTGCAGCTGTGGGGGGAGGGGAAGGGCAGCTGCCATCCCTAGCTTTTTCAGTTTCAGCCTCCTCAGTAGTCTTGGGAGGAAATTCCAACACAGAAGGTTCCATCCAGCCCTGAGTCTGTGCCCTCCAAGTCTCAGGAGTCCTCCTGGCTCCACTCCGCACCCTCCCTTACTTACCACAGTGCAATGCTGAGGGAATGGGAATCCCCAATCCACAGCTTTGTTTTGAATCATTCAGTCTGGTAGGTCAGGGAACTTGGAAGCCCTGGCTGCAGCTGGTCTGGTCTCCTCTGTGTCCAGCTCTAGGGTGCTGGATGGGAGGGCGTTGCAGCCCCCAGCCTTGCTGTGCCCCGCTCCTTCAGGGCTTGAGGCAACCCTTGCAGCAGAAGGCTTAGAGGCAGTACCCCCTGCACCACTAGATGATTCCAAGGAATCCTGGCCAGCCCTTATGGTTGAATTTTGAAGCTGTCCCTGGGAAAGGAAAGCTCCCTGTCCCTCCTGCTCCCCAACCCCCAGGCTCACCCATGGTCCCACCCCCAGGCTTCTTCCTCTACCTCTCACGACACTTGCTGCACAGGTCTCTGGCTGATTTCCTCTTCTCCCCTACTCCCCCCCACTCTTCTCCCAGCAAAGTAGGCAGCTGCCTATGTGCCTCTCCAAAGGCAGGAATTGGGCCATTATGGGATGGGTGCTGGCTGCTGTAGGATAACTCACTCACTGGCCTGTTCCTCCCTCCCTGGCTGACTCGGGCACTGGCAGACCCAAATGTTGGGGGGTACATTAAACAGACCCCCCCCCAATCAGGAAGCTTGAGAAGAGACATGGGAAGTTTGGGCTGGGTGTGGGAGAGTTGCAGATAGCATCAGTGTGTAGAGGAGTCTCATAAAATCCCAGTCTCCTGTGATCAAGAAGGAGTGCAGAGGAATGAAAGGTTAATTGTGGAAACACTCAGCACGGCACCTGAGCCAAAGCAATGGAGTAAACTACACAATACTCTGAGATGGTCAAGTACTATCCTTGTTTTTGAATGTGTTGGTTTAGTTCAGCAAAACAAAAGAGGAGCCTTGTGGCACTTTAAATACTAACAAACTAACAACAATAAATGTGTTATTCTTTAAAGTGCCACAAGACTCTTCTTTTGTTTTCCAGCTAGGCAGTGAAATTGAAACTTGATACTTGACTGGAGAAGACTCTTGTTTTGCTAAGAAGGCTGGTGTCAGTCTCATACGACCTAAGGGCATGACATGCTGAGCTTACGTGCTCCATGCAGGTAGTGCCCCAGGCAGCTGAGAGAACCAGGCTGCATGGAGCATAAAAGGTTTTGTGTTCCCAGCATAGAGGGCAGGTGGCAGGGAAAGAGGTGGGGCCACCACAGCCAGTCAGGGAAGGCCTTGCCTCCCTGTGCCTTCAATAAACTCCACACATGAGCCTACACCTGTGGCTGGCCCCAGGAATCACTCTTCTATTACTTACCATATTGATGCTGAAGAAATTCCTCACACATACCCTGTCCTGCTGCCTTGTGTTGCCTCTGCAATTCATTTGCACCAGGAAGCTGGAGTGGACCTTCCTCCCATGAAGATCCAGGCACTGGAGGGGAAAGGCTCTTGCTCCAGTGGCCACTAACCTAGCTGCCCGGAAGGATACTCACTCACACTCAGCAGCTGGCACCTGGGGGCACACACCTCATTCCTCTCTTGGTACCCCATTGGGCTGGCCTCAACATTAATCTGCCCCATTATCTTAGTTCAGGACTGGGAGTATTTATCTGAGGTATAGAGCTGGGTTAAACTGACTCCAGGTGCCTCAGAGGCTATGTTCACACACAGGGGGTTATTTCGATACAAGTTGCATCGAAATAACCCTTATTTTGAAATAAGTTAATTCGAATTAACAGTTTGTTAATTTGAATTAAGGAAAAAAGCTCAAAGCAAAATAGCATGCTCAGACAACAGTTATTTCGAAACAAGTCACCGTTGTTTCGAAACAACATGTTCAGACAGCATTGTTTCGAAACAATCGTTTTGAAACAATGTTGTTTCATCCCCACATGGGGTTTAAGTTGTTTCAAAACAATGCCGTTGTTTCGAAACAACGGAACCCGTTGTTTCGAAACAACAGTGCGTCGTGTGAACATGACCTTTCTTATTTCAAAACAACCTCTGTTGTTTCAAAATAAGACTGCTGTGTGAACACACCCAGAGGGAGTAATTGAAGTGGTCTTGGGATATGGGGTCTTGAAGCTTGTGACACTGGCAACTGTAAGTGAGGAGCTGGACTCCAAAAAGGAGAACACCCTTACTAGAGGGGCTAAAGGATGAAACCTTGAGTCAGGGTTGCCATCAACTGGTGGTGGTTACCATGGAGGTTGTAGACAACCTATGAGCAAAGCAGTAACTCCTGTAACACTGGCAGATTAGGTGCCCATTCAGGCCAAGGTCACCATGTCTCAGCTGAATACTGATGAATACATAGCTGGAACCAGTCTGGCTTCCCTGTATGTTAGGATTCTTAAAATAGGCATTAGAAGGTTATAAGAATGTGCTTGGTTTTTAGATTTCATGGAATGCTTGTAAGTTGCTGTATCCATGAATATTACTTACACCTGTATCCCATTTATAATGTGATATTTGAGTATAGCATTGTAAACCTCTTCTAGCTGTGTAACTCACCAGACAGGAGGGAGACAGTTATTATGTCCTTCCTGACAAGAAAGGCCCATCAACAGCCAGCCAACCAGAGTGGAACACTGATGAAGACAGAAGACTTCTGGTTTTTCCTCTCCCATAGACCCTTATGAAAATGAGTTTTGCACTTGAATTCCTCACATCAGCAGTTTGCAGCTCAAGGCAGAAGTGGGGAAGGGAATAAAAACCTTTTTGCAAGGGGAAACTGTATCATTATGCTACTTGAACTCTGAGGGGTGAGGATTACTAGGTATAAGCAAAGGGTTCACTGCTTGGACTCAGCTAGCTATACAGGACATATAACATTTCTTTATCATATAAGTTTCTATTTTTTTTTAAACTTAAGATTGGAAGTCATAGAATCATAGAGTTGGAAGGGACCCCATGACATCATCTAGTCCAACCCCCTGCCAAAAAAGCAGGACCACTCCCACTAGATTATCCCAGCCAGGGTTTTGTCCAGCTGGGCCTTAAATACCTCCAAAGATGGAGATTCCACCACCTCCCTAGGTAGCTTATTCCAATGCTTCACCACTTGCCTAGTAAGAAAGTTTTTCCTAATATCCAGCCTGGACCTCCCCAGCTGTAACTTGAAACCACTGCTCCTTGTTTTGTCCTCTGTTACTACAGAGAACAGGCATGGTCCATCCTCCTTGGAGCATCCCTTCAAGTAGTTGAAGGTTGCTATCAAATCCCCCCTCAGTCTTCTCTTCTGCAGGCTAAATAAGCCTAGTTCCTTCAGTCTTTCTTCATAGGGCTTGTGCTCCAGCCCTTTGATCATTTTTGTTGCCCTCCGCTGGAGACTCTCTAATTTGTCCATGTCCTTTTTGTAGTGGGGAGCCCAAAACTGGAGACAGTATTCCAGATGTGGCCTCACAAGTGCGGACTAGAGAGGAACGATCACATCCCTCGATCTGCTGGCAACACTTCTTCTGATGCAGCCCAGTATGCCATTGGCCTATTTGGCAGCAAGAGCACACTGCTGACTCATATCCAGCTTCCCATCCACCATGACTCCCAGGTCCTTTTCTCCAGTGCTGTTACTTAGCTGATCAGTCCCCAGCTTGTAGTAGTACATGGGGTTTTTTCGTCCCAAGTGCGGGATTTTGCACTTGTCCTTGTTGAACCTCATGAGATTTCTATTGGCCCTCTGCTCCAATGTGTCTAGGTCTCCCTGAATCCTGTCACTGCCCTCCAGGGTGTCTACCATTCCCCCCAGCTTGATGTCATCTTGAAACTTACTAAATGTGCAATCTCTCCCATCATCCAGATCATTAATGAAGATGTTGAGCAGAACTGGCCCCAGGACCAACCCCTGGGGCACACCACTCATTATTGGTTGCCAACTTGACATGGAGCCATTGATTTCTACATCCTGAAACCGTTGATCTGGCCAGTTTTCCATCCACCTTACAGTCCACACATCTAACCCATACTTCCTTAATTTGCCAGTGAGAATGCTGTGGGAAACTGTATCAAAAGCCTTGCTAAAGTCAAAGTCACATCAACGGCTCTTTCCGCATCCACAAATCCAGTCATCTCATCATAGAAGGCAATGAGGTTGGTCAGGCATGATTTACCCTTGGTGAATCCATGCTGA
Source organism: Podocnemis expansa (assembly GCA_007922195.1). Taxonomy (NCBI): domain Eukaryota; kingdom Metazoa; phylum Chordata; order Testudines; family Podocnemididae; genus Podocnemis; species Podocnemis expansa. The sequence goes on along the minus strand of ML682059.1, from coordinate 22,541,221 downwards.
CTGTTTCTGATCACTCTATTTTCCTCCACGCGTTTCAGGATAGATTCTTTGAGAAGCTACTCCATGATTTTTCCAGGGATTGAGGTGAGGCTGACAGGTCTGTAATTCCCTGGGCCCTCCTTTTTCTCTTTCTTGAAGATAGGCACTATATTTGCTTTTTTCCAGTTCTCTGATACCTCCCCTGTCAAGGCTTTTTCCCCACTCTGGCACTGTGAGTGCAGAAGGTCGGGGCCTGCAACAGGCCATAAAAGCCACTGGCCTTAAAGCCTGCTCTTAGAAGTCTCCAAGGCCTCCAATTCCTGGCCTTGGAGTGGTATCGCTGCCGCCACCCAAATGCAAAAAAAACCTCTTGAGACCCAGGAAGGCGCACTTGGGAATTCCTCCCTGTGAGGTACTTGCAATCCTGTTTATTCCTCTCTCAGGAAAGTGACTGGACTGCAGCTGCATTTGAGCTGGAACTGGAACAGGGCTCCCTCTAGTAGCTGCCTGTGCAGTCTAAGGCACGTGCACACAAACCTCTTGCCCTTCCAGGACACAGAACCAGAACATACTTAAAAGGTAAACTCTTTAATCAAAAAGAACAGATAATAAACACAGAGAGTTGCTTCTCTGGGAACTAACTTAGGTAATAACAGAGTAGTGGGAGGGGGTACATGTGCTCAGCATAGAGAAATCTAAAAACAAACCCAAAACAAAGAAAATACCCTGAGCGCGTCTAAATAAACATTCCCTGTTCTACCCACGCCTGGTCAGTAACAAATTTAACTTATCTTTGGTAAAGATGTTGCTGGATTCTTCCTCAGGCCCCTCTGGCCTCCTCCTGATCCTTCCAGGAGCTCTGCTACATCCAAACAGGAACAGGCAAAGCTGCTGTTTCAATTCAAAAACCTGTGCTTCATTCCTATTGGCTGTCCTGGGACTCACTGACCAGAGTGTTAACCCCTTCCTCCCCAAGGATTACTACATCCCCCATTCGCCATGAGTTTTCAAAGATAATGGCCAACGGTACTGCCATCTCATTAGCCAGCTCCCTCAGCACCCTCGGATACAATTCATCCAGCCCCATGGACTTGTGCACATCTAGCTTCTTTAAGTAGTTCCTAACCTGACCTTCCATCATCAAGGGCCTCTCTTCTTCTCTCCAATCTACTGTACCGAGTGTAGTGGGCTGGGAGCTGACCCTGCCTGTGAAAACTGAAGTAAAAAAAGAATTGAGCACTTCAGCTTTTTCCTCATCCTCTGTCACAAGGATATCTGCCCCATTCATTGAGAGACCTACACCATCCCTGATCCTCTTCTTGTTATTGATATACTTATAGAACCCCTTCCTGTTATCCTTCACATCCCTTGTTAGGTGCAATTCCATTTGTCCTTTGGCCTTTCTGATTTCATCTCTGCAGTCCCGAGCAATGTCTTTATATGCCTCCTTAGTCATCTGTCCTAGTTTCCACTTCCTGTAAGCTTCCTTTTTATGCTTCAGCTCAGTGCAGAGCTCTCTGTGAAGCCACTCTGGACGCCTTCAACATTTGCTATACTTTTTCTTTATCAGAATGGTATCTTCCTGTGCCCATAGCAGGGTGTCCATAAAATGCAGCCAAATCTCTTGGACACATTTCCCCTTCAGATCAGCCTCCCAAGGTATCCTGCCCATCAGTTCCCTGAGGGAGCCAAAATCTGCTTTTCTGAAGTCCAGGGTCTGCATTTTGCTTCTTTCCTTTAATCAGCATCTTGAACTCAATCATCTCATGGTCACTGCTACCCAGGTTGCCATTCACTTCTACGTCCCTGATCAATTCTTCTCTGTTTGTGAGCAGCAGGTCGAGAGGTACAAGGCCCCTAGTTGGTTCCTCCAGCATTTGTACCAGAAAGTTGTCCTCAGCACTCTCCAAAAACTTCCTGGATTGCCTGTGCACTGCAGTATTGGCCTCCCAACAGATGTCAGGGTAATTGAAGTCCCCCATGAGAACCAGGGCCTGTGATCTGGAAACTTCTGCCAGTTGTCTATAGAATGCCTCATGCACCTCCGCCTTCTGATCTGGTGGTCTATAGCAGACACCCACCATGACATCCCCCTTGTTGCTCTCCCCTCTAAACTTAACTCACAGACTTTCAACTGTCTTGTTTCCACTTTCATAATGAAGCTCTGAGCAGTCATAGAGCTCTTTTACATATAGTGCTACTCTTCCCCCTCTTCTTCCCTGCTTGTCCTTCCTGAACAGTTTATACCCAGGCATTGCAGAGCTCCAGTCATGCAAACTATCCCACCACGTCTCTGTTACCCCAATTATATCATAGTACTTTGTCTGTGCCAGTACTACCAATTCTTCCTGCTTGTTTCCCAGGCTCCTTGCATTCTTGTATAGGCACCTAAGATACCAGGCTGATTGCCCTACTTTCCCATTTTGATTTTCAATTCTATTGTATCTACCTTCCTGCATTTTCTCTTGGTGTTGACCTCCCCCACTTGCCTCAGGTATTAGGGCTTCATTAGAGCACCTAAGATGATTTGATTCCCTCTGCATCTTCCAACTACCCTCTCTTCTATCCCTGGAGTTACAGCCCCAGCACCCCCAAGTTCCATCCCTTCCCCCTCATCTCCCACATTGTCACTTACCTGTGGGCTTTGGTCTCCTTCCCCCTTCAGACCTAGTTTAAAGCCCTCCTCACTACGTCAGCCAGTCTGCATCCAAATATGCTCTTCCCCTTCCTCGAAAGATGGAGTCCATCTCTGCCTAGCAGTCCTTCTTCCTGAAACAGCAACCCATGGTCAAGGAAGCCAAAGCCCTCATGACGACACCATCTTCGCAGCCGGGCGTTCATCTTCAGGATGCATCTGTCTCTCGAGGAGAACACCACCTGTGCTCTGAACTCCTTCACCCTCGCTCCCGGAGCCTTGAAGTCACTTTTGATCTGCTGAGGATCGCCTCTCGCAGTATCATTGGTTCCCACATGGATGAGAAGCATGGGGTAGTAGTCAGAGGGGCAGATGATTCTCGACAGTCCCTCCGTAACGTTTCGGATGCGGGCACCTGGCAGGCAGCATACCTCTCAAGAGACCTTGTCAGGGCGACAGATGGGTGCCTCCGTCCCCCTCAGCAGTGAGATCCCAACCACCACAACTCTACGTTTCCTCCTAGCTGTGGTGGCTGTGATCCTCCCAGCCTCGGGGGTGCATGACCTCTCCTCTTCCACCTCCTTCAACGTCTCTAGCACCACATAATGATTCTTCACCACAATGGAGGGTGGGCTGTGAGCAAGGGTGGAGCACTGTCTGCTGCCAGAGGTAACCAGCTGCCAGTGTCCTCCCCCTGCCACAGGCTCCCCATCCATCTCCAGTGTTGTGGCAGTAGTCTCTGGCACCTGGATAGTGCCCTCCTTCTTGCAAATCTCCTCGTGGATGCTGTCAAGGAACTTCTCCAGGGTCTGGATACTCCTGAGCCGAGACACCTCCTCCTGTAACTCTCCCACCTGCCTCCTGAGAGATTCCACCAGCAGGCACCTGTCATATCGATTCATCTCCCCAGACTGATCGTCAATGACAGGGAAATGCATGCCACAGTCCCTGCAAGTCCACACCAGGATCTGAGTAGAGATATCTATGGTCAGGATGTCTGTCTGGCTACAGACACAGGTCGAGGAGACAGAAGGGGCCCTGGGAGCAGTGCGGCTCCTTTTCACCATCGTGGCCTCACCAAACTCCCTCTCAAACTCCCCTGTTTGCTGTTCCTTGTTCGCAGGCTCCCTCTGGTCACTCAGCCACTGGTTTTTAAAGCCTTCTCTGCCTAGGCCAGCCCTTGCCCCTCATTAAACACACAGGGGAAGGGTGATCAAAAGGCTGATTGAGGCTGGTGCTCAAAGGTGATCAGGGAACAATGGGGCAAACAGCCCCCACCCGCAATAAGAAAAAACTAACAGAAGTCAGCTGTAGGGAAAAAGACACAAAACACACAGTTAGCAAACCCTCACCCAAGCTGCACTCTGTCCCTTGCTGCTTACAGCTGGGGAGAGGGTGGAGCAGAGGACACACCCTCTGCCT
>ML682059.1:22488278-22512185 GCA_007922195.1 Podocnemis expansa | reverse complement strand
TACGCCCACCCACCACCCTGGGGTATTTCAATAGGTGCTTCAGCTAGGGGATCGTCTTCGCATCCTTCTCAGGCCTTCACAAACTCCTTCCCTCTCAAACTTCCCTGTTTGCTGTTCCCTGTTCGCAAGTCATTGGTGTCTATTTGTGTCTATATATTTTACCTCCTTTAACCTTCTAAATAACTGTCTTATTTCCTTTTCCTATATAATAAAATTCATTATAGGATTGAGTACAAGCATTGTCATTGGTGTGAGATCTAAAGAGGTAAGTAACTGGCAATAACCTGAATCTTGCTATGATCCCTGGTGTAAGAGACCATTTATCAGAAGGATAGATTTATCTGGGTGGCAAGGCAGTCCAGAGTATGCAAGGGTGAAGTCTGTGGCTTTGTGTTAAGGCTGTTACAGTGTCTGAGGAGTTAATGCTTGATAATTAGTTGGGGAAATCTAAATATAGAACTCACCACCAGCTGCAACATTGCACCCTACTTCTTAACAGTCTGCCTGAAGGCTGGTAGTCATGCTTTTAAGTCACTGCAGAACACCTTGAGATCCCAGGTTTGTGCTCCAGGCACAGTGATTGTTCTACATGGAGAAAGATCCACTGAGAGGTAAAGTTCAGCTACAACTTCTCATTCCATGGCCTCATTGGTGCAAAGTCATGCTATCCTTTCTGTAATTACCTTGGAAATGAGAATCAGGGATTGAGGCCTAGGCAGTCACAGCTGAACTGAGGTCTGCCAGCAGGGACCATAGTCATCAGACAAAAGTTCAGGGAATTCTGAAGAGCCATGTCCTGCAAAGCAAGAGTCAGGGTTGAGTCAGGGTGGGTCAGAGACTGGAGACCAGAGGTGATATCCAGCTAGAATCAGGGGTGTCGCTGGTGCCTGGCACAGGGGACATGTGCCCCAACTCCCAGCACCAGTGCCCCAAATGCCTGGGGTACCCCTGCCTCTCCCGGCCCCAGCCAGGTATCCAGGGCTGGGCTGGCCATTGTGGCACCTGCCTCTCCTGGCCAGGTATCTGGGAGCTGGCCAGCTGTGGCAGCGCCTGCCTCTCCCGGCCCGGATCACCTACAGCAGCCACTGCCGTGCCCAGCCCTGGCCTCAGATGGGAACCAGAGGCTAGGCTGGCAGAGGCAGGAGCCTGGAACCCTGACTCTGGATTGGGGCCAGAGGGTGTAGGGTGAGGCCCAGGAGGTGGGGCCTGGGCCCCATCTTTTTCCTGCAGCAATGACACTCCTAGCTGGAATAGGAAGGCAGGAAACAGAATCAGAGTCAGGCTGGAGTCAGAGATGGGGAATAAGGAAAAGTCTGACACTGCAGCAGGCCACAGTGTTTATGGTTGCCCAAACAACTTTCCAGGGCAAACCCTGGGGTTAAATAGGGGACTTGGCCAATCAGGGAGCTGCAGAATATTGTCACACTGGGGATCTTGAGAGGTACTTCCTGCAGCACCTCTTCTCCACAGAGCTCCCTAGCTGTGCCACTGCATGGCCTCGTGCTGGTAGTGTTGGAATGCCTTCTGAAGCTCTGCAGAACTAGCTTCTAGTGCCTGCATCCTTACATCATCTTCTCTCAAGGCCATGCCCATTGTCAGTTGGTGCAATTTAATAGGGGGTGGTGGTGTTGATGAAACCTTTCTACCAAGCAGGTGCTATGTGTTAGCTCTGTGTTCTTGAGAAATCAGAGCATAGTATCCAGCCTGTGCCTTCCCCCCACCCCCACATCCCCCAACTTCTGCTTGAACGGAAAACCAAAAACAGTAGGAAATGGAAGACATCCTTATCTACCCATATCCAAAAGCCATCAGCACAGTTAATGGAGCTTCATTTGCATTGACTATGGAGAGCCAGGTTCCAAAGCAAGAACTGCACTGAACCCTGGGATTGAAGAAGCAGGAACCACACTAAACTCTGGGATTGAAGAAGCAGGGAAGCATTGCCTGATGGGGAATCTCACACCAAAACAAACAAACTCAGCAATTATCAGACCATTCTAGTCACAGACATGATAACTGATACCCAAAATACTGAGTCTGTCTAACTGTATTGTGAGCTTCTCTGAACCATTACACCCAGCCAGGAATGTGTATTGGCCACATAAACAAGTCCTGATAAAAAAATCCTTTACCCGCATCCAACAGCACAGTAGTATGTGTCCTGTGCAAGTCCTGATTGGATCCTGTCTGAATCCTGTGTGAGTCTGGATTGAGTCCTGATGCTTGGATCTAAAGCTGTATCATTTCCACTGGGATTTGGCTTTTCTTTCTTGCTGATTGCTGTGGGAGCTTTGTTTCCGTCCAGCCTCTGACCCTGATCTGCACAACCTGGAAACCTTTCTGCTATACAGAGTGGTGAGACACCCCCCCCCCCGCAACTTCTCTCTCTCTCTCTCCCCCAACCTCTCTCCCTCTTTGTTAATTATGACTCTCTCTCTAGGCCTGATACAGTAGAATCTAGGTAATATTGTAGCTGGGTGTTTTTCTTTCCTTGTATGTTTATCAATGCTGTAACTGGGTATTTTGGGGTATTCTTCTCTCCTTTGTAATTATTATTATTAGTGCAAGTCTTAGATACCTAGCAATAAAATGCCTTTTGTTATCAAGCCTGTTTCCAGACTCTTCTAAGACATCATTCTCTCTCCTTTGTGGTCTTGGTTTCTTTATATCACTTTGCAGCAACGCTTCTATTACCTAGCTAAAGATCCCTGTAATGCCCACAACCCTGTAAGGTTTGCTCATTGATAGGGATAGTAGCCTGATTGACTCCAGGGGCATATAAGGGTGACAGCTGAAAAGTGCTGTTTTGACCCAGCCTGCTCAAGATCCATAATCAAGCCTAGTTTAGTGCGGTACAGGGGCACACAAGGGTAGCAGCAGAGAAGTGCTGTGTGACCCAGCCTACTGAGTTCAGGGACACATAAGGGGTCAACTGAGAGTGCTGATAGACCCGGTCCGCTCAGACGCACCTCTATAGAAACACAAGTCACACAAGCAGCACACTAATAGAATTACCATCTTCCCCAAAGAGTAAGCAACCCTAATAAATAAGCATACCCGAGTTGGTGGGTAAAGTTGGTAACACAGGGACATAGATGTGTGCAGCAGGTTCCCAGAAGCGTTCTTCAGTATTATAGCTCTCCCACTCAGTTAGGTAGTACAGTGTTCCCCTTTGCTGTTTAGAGTTGAAGACAGAGTGGACTATGTTCTTTGTGCCCGTGGACCTAGACTAGGAGGAACCAATCAGGCAAAGACTCCTCTGTCCTCAGTATAAAGATTCAAGATCCATGCATGAAAAACAGGATGTTTCTTAGGAGATTGAGAGAACCGTAACTTGAAGGTGACAGGGGTGGTGGTGTAAGCAGCTTGGAGTTGTCTGAAGTGGGGTGAGCTTTGGGTGTCCAAGCAAACTTGCAGGTCTTGTGGAGGAAGTTGGTCATGGGGCTATTTGCCCGGAGAAACCTGAAATGAATCATCTGTAAAACGTTACAAAGCCAGGAAGCACCATAACTCCCTGCAGGATCTGGGCATAGCCCAGATGGCCTCTATTTCTGGTCATCCATCTTAACACCCTCTAGAGAGAGAAGGTAACCCAGGAATTCAGAAGAGGACTGGTGAGAGGTACTTTCAGCTGACGAATCTGATGCCCCTGAAAGCTTATGGCAACCGTCCCACCCCCCCAACAAAATGTTTGCTAGTTTCCAAGGTGTTACAGGATTCCCTGTCATTTTCAAGGACTGTCCACTGAAGAACACAGCCAAAACCATACAAGGTTGTTGTTGGTGTTCATGGAGTAGGTGTGGACAGTTCAGTACCATTTCTGAGCCTGAGAAAGAAGCACTGACTGGTCAGATCACGTTGTAATAAACGTGTGGGATGACAAACGGTGACTATATAGCTAGGAATTTTTGTCCCAAAAGGCTTAAAGCTGTCAAGTAGAATGTTCCAAAAGGCTTAAAACTGTCAAGTAGAATGTTAGGGAGAAATTGGCAGAAAAGCCCCTGAAGGGGTTTAAATCCCTGACAAACAGCAGTAAAGCTATTGGCCAGCTACAGGATGGTGACAATATTAAGACACCTTGTATTGTGTAAATACAGTCATTAGTGGTAAGATACAGATAAAAAGTAAATGATAGGAAAATTCAGCATTTGGTAATTGATCAGCGAAGTCGACCTTTGGTACCTCCCCTCCACCTCCTGGTGTCACCCTATGTAAGGTGTCCCTTAAGCAGTCCTGAAAATGCCACTGCTCCTTTAATTCCTAAGGGCACCCCACATAAGACACTTATCTAGCCCGCAGAATGCTGCCCTTCAATGTTCCATCTCCCCTTACTATCATCTTACATCTTCCTTTATGTTGTTGGTGGAATGCTGTCCCTCTGCCCCTCCCCAAATGATCCTTACATAGTAGGAGTTACCTTCCCACCTCCTGGGCAATGGTGACAACCTGTAGATCCTCCAAGAAGCATGAAAAAATGATGTCCACAGCTGAAGTTTCAGCCCCATCAGAGTGGCCAGCAGGAACACAGAGAGAGTGGCAACAGGCAGAGTGAAGTGGATGCAGAACATCAGCACAGACAGGAAACATCAGAGCAGAAAAGAGAGCAGAGCAGAGTGAAGCAAAGCAGAAAATGGAGAAAGACCAGGAAGAGAAAGGGGGAAACATTAGTAAGGCACTGGTGCACTTTAGGCTGAGGCGACCACACTAACCATATCTGTTATAACCTCTTAACTCAGGCGTATCCATCATGCGACTCGGTGGCTAGAATGCAGCCTGCCGAGTGCTGCCTCAAGAGCCTGGGAGCTGGGGCTGTCTGGAATGATCCATATTGCTACATCAAGTGTGCAGACAGACACTGAATTTCTGCAAGCAAAAGTTATGTCAAATATTACACTAATCATTATTTTATTAAAGTTTATTAATAAAGATCTATTTGTATGTCTTATCTATCAAAAATTTTCTCATCGGCCTCCCCGACTGAGAAAAGAATTGCAATGTGGCCCCTCACACCAAAAGGTTGGATACCCCTCTCTTAACTGAAAAGCAATCCTCTTCCTAGACAGAGCAGAAGGACCTTTCAGGACCAGTATGCCTACAAACGAAGCTGAGTAAGTGCTGCTTTGTACGCATCCAAATTAAGTTTTGTATCGGATTTTTAATGTTTAAATCTTGTTAATCATCTGAACTATGCACAACTATTTTATCTTAGAATAGGCTAAGCACTGTGCACCACCGCAGAGCAACATTCCATGTAACTGTCGTTTAGCATTACGTTCACTGTGCCTGCTGTAATAGATAGGGTATGATTTCTGAAGAAAAAGGTTTTCAATTCTTGATTTCTACTGTATTAATATTAACAAATCAACAAATATGTTACTTCTTTTCTAAGGATTTTCTGGTCTGAGTGTTAATTCTTGATTGAAGAGCTGTATCTCAATTTCCCGGGCTGGTAAACTACTGGGCAAGCTGACCACATTGATCTTAACTCAGCAGTTTTAAGGAGTAACAGGGTCCCTAATGGAGTGTTTTTGCTTATGAGGTAATAGCTGCAGAACTCCTGGATGCAAAAGTTCACATTTCTGTATCTGCATGCTGAGCTTGCACCAGAATTGCACTAACTGTGACAGAATAGAGATGAGTGCTGCACTAACAGTGGAGAAAGAAGTGATGAATGTAAGTGATGATTGTAATGCTAGAATGCTGACAGTCAGTGGCAATCATTTTTAAGTTGAAAAATCCAGTGAATCCACTCCTATGCAAATGTATTGTCTCTTGTTATGCAAGACTGTGACTCTTGGCAATGTTCAAGAAATTGTGGCTGGATTTGCGGCAATGGGATTGCCAAACTGAAGTGGGCTGATAGAAAGCATGCATATCCCTCTTTTTGCATCAGCCAAGCTTGCCTCAGACTACATAAAGAGAAAGGACTAATTTTGTATGTCTGTACAAGCATCTGAGGATGTACAAAAAAAGCCACTGGTGATGCGACACAACTTTTTACCACAACTTACCAAGGTAAATATTTAAAATTTGCAAGGAAGTAAATATTTATATCCCTTTGAGTAAAAAAAAAGTCATCAGTTGTGGATGTACACACAGTGGCTCTTAAAAAGCATAACTGGTGTATCTGAAGCTATAATTTTCCTTGCTGTCCCTCAATATGGAGTGGTAGGGCAGTGACAAACCCTATGATACCATGTGGTATGCCCACAGGTACAGGCAGCAGTGACCAAGTGTGGCAAGCCTGGAATTTTTTAATTTGTAGATCAACCAGAGCTTGCAGCATAGGCGTTTGCTGCCTAAGATGACTTATGATGTACTGATGCATTTCCCACTTATTGTTCTGCTGGAATTCCTGGGTCTTGTCCCTGCACACAGTCTTTCTCCACATTGTCAGTCACATTGGCCCTCCAAGCATATTGTGCACATTCCAATGAAGCCCTGACTTGCAGATCAAATCCTCCATAGTCCTCTTTTTTCTTGTTCTCATTAGTCAGCCATTCTGCTAGCAAATCACAGGCATAGTCAATATGCCCCACCATGGACAAGGGATTTTCAGTCTTAAGGAAGCTAGAAAATTTTAGTTGCTATTTTAAAAGTATAAGTACAGGGCAATAGTACTGAATACTGGTGCTATTTCACATTAGCAGTAGCAATTTCAGTTGCAAAGTCACGCCTGAGGTTCAGAAAGGCACATTTACTACAATGGTGCCAATCGAACACACTACAGAGTGGCATGGAAAAGTCTCCTCCTCGTTGCTATTTATTGGCAGGGGGATGTCTCTATTTCAGGTGCCCAAAAGGTAACCACTGTAGTTTCCAGGTGTTTGTGTGGTCTCTGCCAAGTAAGGCTAGGACAAAAGTAAGGCATACAGTTCATTACGGAAACAACAGGTTTGTGAGCTCAACCCTAGATCTATAACTGCATTCTCCAGTAGTGGATCGTGCCTGGGGAAGTTCCTTCACTTTCAGGTGACACTGGTGCAGACTCACACTGCAACCTGCCACATGCAAGTCATAGACAGGAGCACTCTTAGTGATTCCAGGACCCCAGGCAAAAGTTAAGGATGCAGACCCCTATGTGGGGCCTCTGCCAGCCTACCCAGCCTCGCTGCTGGCACCCCTGCCCCACCACCAGGGACTCTACTAGGCTCTCTGTCCCACTGCCAACCCCACTGACCTGCTGGCCTCACCACAGACTTCTATGGGCCCCCTGTCAGCCTCACAGCCCTGCTGTTGGAGTCCCTTCCCACCATCAGGCCCCAGGCAAATGCCCCCTACCCCCCCCATAGGGTTGCCTATGTTCATAAAGACTGTAATGTCAGAAGGGACCATAATTAGTGGTAGATCAGGGGGCTGCAGGGTCACTGGGCTCCCACCATGTGTGGTCTCTCCTCCCCCACCCAGTTCCACCTCTCCCCAGCCTACAGCCCTGGCGCAAACGGGCCAGCACTGGGTGGGGGTGGAGCAGGCCTGGGGCCACAGGCAGACCATGGCCTGGCTGGTTGACCCGTAGGGGTGATGGGGGCCTACTGGTGCACGTGGTTCAGCCCAATGGCCACGCCAGAGGTCATACTGCTTCATGCAGTAAGCCCCACTACCCACGAAGGTTGACCATCCAGGCCATGGCTGGCACGCCCAGCCCCCAGGGCGGAGTGGGCAGTCCAGGAGCAGGGCCTCTGGGCTGGTGCACCCCTGCCTCTTGCGGGGTGAAGAACATGGAGCCTGGCCTCTGGGCCTGCTTGCCTCGTTCCCCACATTGCCAGCAGGGGAAAGGGCTTTCCCCCCCAATGGCTCGTTTTCCCATGCGTTAATCCACTCCAACCAACACGACATCTAAGCCACTCCAGCCAGCTGGTTACTGAAGCCCTGGAACCATGGGTTAAAGACTCCACCAGCAGGCCGCGCGGCTGTGCGCACTAACAGGGAGGCTGTGCCCACAGCCCCTGGCCTGGCCGCAGACTGAGCTGCCACAGCCCGCGCCGAGCGAGCCGCGCTCAGCAGCCCAGACCAGACACGGGACCGTGGGGGCAGGGCTGCCAGGACCAGCCTCCCAGGAGGGAGCGGGAGCGGGAACGGGAGCGGCGACCGGCGACCAATCCTGGCGAAGCAGACACTCCAAAGGCTCCGCCTCCCTGCCCGTCTCGCGGTTCTTCTCTTTGGTCGGGGCGCGCACTCGAGCGGAAGTGGAGCGGCTGAGCCGGAAGTAGGCGGGGCGCGCGGGGCGATGGCGGAGAAGTTCGACTCGCTGGAGGAGCAGCTGGAGAAGTTCGTGGAGAACATTCGGCAGCTCGGCATCATCGTCAGCGACTTCCAGCCCAGCAGCCAGGCCGGCCTCAACCAGAAGCTGTGAGCGCCGCGCGTCCGCCTTGCGGCTGGGGGCTGTTCCCGCTGAGGGGAGGCAGCGGCGGCAGGTCCCGCGGGGGGCTCTGCTCCCTGCCGCAGCCCAGTGTGTAAAGGGCGGCCCGTGTCTCGGGAGGGTAGCGGGGCGCCCGGTGTGCGGCTCCGCGGGAGGAGACGCCGATTTCTAAGCTTGTGTGTAGTGGGCTCGGATCTGAGACGCGGCCTTGCAGCAATAATGCTCTGGTTTGTGAGGGCTCAGCAAGGATAGGGTTACCAGATGTCAGGCAAAAGGAGGACATGTCTTTTTTTATTTTCCCATGTTCTCCGAGCGGCAGGCATTTTAAAAATACATAATTTTGTCTGGCTTTTTACTTGTAAGGGTTAAAGTATGCTGGAATGCCACCAAACACCTTATTTTTTAGGGGAAAGCGTTCCAGGGTCCCCTAAAAACATAAGAATATTACATTAATACTCCATTTTTCTCCATGTGTTCTCCAGTGGCCTCTTTTTTTGTACTTCCTTGTTCTCCTTTCCATGCTTTGGTATCTGGTAGCCTGAAGCAGGGATGACGAGCTGAGTTGAGTGCTTTGAAGGGGACTCATTTATATCCTCAGCATGGTGCGCTGCATCCCCTTTGCAGGTGTACTAGGAATCCAGGGTTGCACAGCGTCCTGGTGAAGATGCTGGCCTCCATTGTCATGCTGAAGGTGCCATGAGACCACTATCATTCGCTTGTGTAGTCACACAGTGTTTTGAAGGTGACAAGCCAATCAGTGTGAGCTGAGTTGTATAGAGAACCTGAGAAAAAATACTGAAGGATGCCTGTAATTAATATTTGTGGTGTAGGTTTATGGCCAATAAATAAATACATAATTTTTCTCTTCCCAGGAATTTTATGGTCACAGGCTTGCAAGATATCGACAAGTGCCGACAACAGCTTCATGATATCAGTGTGCCTTTAGAGGTTTTTGAGTAAGTAGCTTAGTATCTAAGGAGAAAGTGCCACATTATCAAACCACGGAGAGAGTTAATCTTGTAGCGTTAGAGTGTTGTACTTCCATTTTGATGGTTTTAAAATTGGAGTTTAAAAATATTTCTGAAGAAAAAAGAGCGTGCCGCGTTATGAATTATCCAGACCTGAAAATGGATGTTTTATTTTGTCATCTATTTCTGCGCAGTTAGAGGTTGGGAGAGATGTTATCTAGTTCAGTGATCTGATGTGTAGTTTTTCATTTCATTCTGGCTCTTTTGCTTGGATTCATGTCTTGGTTTAGATCATAAGGGAAACTGAGTTTGGTTTTATGAGAATACCTGTTTATGTATTCACTATATTTAATGTTTTGTGTTCATTATATAATCACTGTATATATTTACATAACTGGCCCAAAATTAGAACAGTAAAGAGTAGGACAGTAGTGTTTAAGCTTAATGGTAGATCTGTGCAAGTCTACTCATACTGTTCATTGTCTGAGCTAGCATATTAGTTATACATAATTCTGAACTCTTCTTAGAAATAGTTGGAAACTGAAAACCAGCTCTAGATGTTTGCAGGTCATGAACAGGTCTCCTTGGGTCACGGTTTGTGAGCTGCTCGTGGTTCAGATGGAGGAATCCAAAGTGTACTTGTATCACTTCCTTTAACTGTGTGTAATTGAGATTCTCATTGCTATATTTAATGAAGATGCATAATAGCTTAACTTACATGGGTCACTTACATGACATCTTTCATATTTCCAGATACATAGATCAAGGCCGTAATCCACAGCTGTACACTAAAGAGTGTTTGGAAAGGGCTTTGGCTAAAAATGAACAAGTAAAAGGCAAAATTGACACTATGAAGGTAAGACAAACATTATATATTAAAAATACAGCTGCCGTCTTTATAATAAGAAAAGGAACCATATCTGAAAAGTATTTATAAGCATTGTTCCTTTTTTTCCCATTTGTGTGGGGTAGATTTTCTTGGTTATGTGGGTTGTACTGGGATTTATTTGTGATCTTTTTGTCTTAACTAACTGCATTCTGTATTGTAGTTAGGGTCTCTCTAATTCTATGGCAAAGGTTAAAATAAAAAATCCAACTTGGATTTTTGTAGTCATGGTAAGGAACATTTGTCTACTGTTCTTTATACGGTCTGGTTAGAGAATTGCCACCTCTTGAAAAATACTTTGAGATCTACTGGTGAAAAAGGTGCTGTGTAAGAGCTGGGTGATATTGGTACTACTGCTGTTTCATAGACACTGAATATGTGCAACTACCGGTGTGTGGCTGTAAAACATTTCTCAGGATAACAAAACATGAAAGAAATTTTTAGATGATGTTTTCTGTTTAGTATTCTTATCCCTGTTTAAATTGAAGAATTCAGGGTTCTGTGTATGGTTTTGTTCAGGATGGAAAGCTAAAAACAGAGCTTCCATGCAATCCAATTCAGTTACAAAAAAATTATATGATCATGTTTCTCTAAAAACGGCAAGAATCAAATAGGAAAGAGGGTTTTTTGTTCGGGGTTCAAACGTCTTTTAGCTAGCACTCAGGCCCATGCTCCCAGGCTTAGTCCATGGCTTTCTGCTCCATTGCTGATTTTGTTGTGCATTCTTCATTCTTCCCTCTTTCAAACACCACAGCTTAAAGCAATACTCAGTGAAACCTCTTCTTATACATTCACCTTGCATTTGTCTTGCTTTAGATAGAGGCTGCTTTTGTCCCACTTTTCTGGTTCCATAAAGAAGCTTAATATTTCTTACATGTTTCCTAAATAAATAAAAGGCAGCTTTCTACCCACTGTTTTCAGTAAGGTAGTATCTCCCTCCCCACCCTGTGTGTTGCTGAAGGGATTAAATCAAACTTTTAAAAAAAAAAAAAAACTCTTAAACCCATGAATGGAAGACACTTAAATTAGTTTTTAGCAGTAATAGCAATCTCCACTCTTTTTCCTTAAATAGGACCATTGTATGTTCCAAATCTTGTTTGGTCTTATTGCATTTGGAGCACTGATGTGTAGGTAACAGTTACAGGTACGTAATGAAAACCTGTGAATTTGTTGTTAAACTACATCCTTTGTTTTAGTCATCTTCTGTGGGAGATAGGGCACATAGTGGCAGATGAAATTCCATGGAAATGCAAGGTGATGCTAGTTAAAAGAAACTAAAATTATGTTTAGATTTAAGGTTCCTCAGTTAGTCATTTCTTTTCCTATTATGTAACCTTTAAGCTAGGGGTGTAAAAATGTAACTGTTCATTTAAAAGTCTAAAAATAGAATGTTTGACAGCTAAGCTTTAACTTAATCTGCAATTGCAGAAGTAAATGAGGTGCAGGGGAGCCATTAGGTGGCGACAGCTCTGAGCTTCTTTTTTGACTGGCTGGCCCTGCTGAACTGTGGGATTACAGGCTATGCAGGCTGGCTGCTGGCAGAGTCAGTTGACTCCCTGAGATTGTTGGCGGAGGGGGGAAGTGGAGATGGCCTTTCCATAAGGGTCTGGGTGCATAGGTGCAGAGCCACAACTAGGCAGCTCTTGCTCAGTGGGGAGGCTAGCCTGAGGGCAGCTTTTATACTAATTACTAAATAGTAAGACGATTGCTTAGCATTTAAATGTTTAGCTACTTACATCCCTAGTTTAATCAGCTTTGGTAATTCATTATTTACAGATATTGAGACAGATTAGCAAGATTCAGAAAGAGACTCCGCTTTTGTAGGAAACTGTGGTGAAGAATAGCTAGATTTAAACAGGCACAGAGGACAGGCCATGCATGCTAGAGGACATAAATTTGATTTCAGTGGTATGTTTCATTCCTCACGATGTAGCACAGGGGTTAGCAGCCTTTGCCGACCCCCATGCGAGTCCTGGCCACTGCACCCTCATCTGGTGCCAGGCTTGGGACCAAAAGGGGGCAGGGCCAGGCTTTGGGTTCCTGGCTGGCGGTGAGACTGACGCTGGAATGCAGCAGTGGGGCACCTTCAGGCAGGTCAACCTACCCTTATCCCAGCCGGGTCCGGGACCCACTGCTGCTGGGCAGGCTTGATCCAACCTTTTCTCGGCTGGGGGTGGCTCCTGCTGGCTGTGGCGCTTCCGGTTGCCAGCTGGAGCTGGGGCGGCTGGACGCTTCTGTTTCCATGGCTCCGGCCAGTGCGCCCTGCCCCGCTATCCTCCATCAACCCTGCCCAGCAGGGGTGGGGCCTGCAGGGCCAGGAGCCCCACGTGCTGAAGCTTTTTTTCCCCCTGCCAGCTGTGCTCCCTAGCAGGGAAGCGCGGCCAGCAAGGGCTTAGAGCTGCGGCATGCGGCTCTTGTGGCCCCAAAGCGGTGCTGGGGGCAGGGCCAGTGGGGGAGCCTGAGTGGCTGTGCTGCTCAGGCTTGGCCCGCATGCCAGGGGTTGCCGACCCCTGATGTAGAATTACATACTTGTCTGAGTCTGTTATTCTTTTTACACTTCTCAAGTGCTGGCATAAGATTCTTTCTTAAGTAGAATAATAGACTTCGTGGACCTATTGTGTTGTAGCATATTTTTATTTTTTAACTATACAGATCATATCTCAAATTGAGAGGGTGTGAGTGGAGCCTGCCATGTGGTGACTGTATGCAGTTGGAGACCATAGCCCACGGTCTTAAATTAGAGAAGATCTTACGTAGCCTGTTTGGTTCAAGGGCTGGAGTAAAGATTCAGGAAGCCATGATGGGCTGATTCTCAGGAACTTTTTCCTTACTAGAGATTCGCCACCCACATTTGGGGATTGTCTGAGGAAAGAAAACGAGCCATGATTTGTTAAATGCTTCCCTGGGCTCAAGTAATAGCAGTCAAACATCTATTATTTTCTCACTACAGCTCCCACAGCCTGGGAAAGAAGCAGGGAGATAGAACAGTCAGAGCTATTATATTCCCTTTCCTTGTGGTGCAGAAAGCAACTGGTAGATGAGTTGCTGAACAGCTGCAGCCGGGAAGGGACAGTGGTTGCTCAACGGTCCTTGGCTCACATCAGAGTTGCTCTTGGTACTGCAAGAGAAGAAATAGGAAGCATGGGGGAAGTGGTAGCAAGGGGTCTGATTCAGACATTTTAGTTTACAAACTTCAGGATATGGTTCAGCATGTTTTCCATTCATAATCAAGTTCTAATTTTCTTCCATATGCTTGCACTCAAAGGCTACAATTAATAGGCTTGGGGGACACAAATTGGATACTGCTGCACTAGAGCTTATCCTGTTTCCCTACGGTCATTGAATGTGTTTGATTGCTGGCTTAGTTTATAGGAAAAAAATACTTAACTTTGCTCTGCAAATAAATTTCAAACAGCTATGGTGTACAAAGGGTTTTGGGTTTTTTTGACTTCTATACCATTCTTTTGGGGGCAAAGAATAGTAGACCTGGCTGATTATTATTGCAGATATTTCTGTTATTTAGTGAATAACTTACTCTGACTGGCTCTAAAATCTTTTTCATTCCAGAAATTTAAAAGCCTTTTGATTCAAGAGCTAACTAAAGTCTTCCCAGAGGACATGGCCAAGTACAAAGCTATTCGAGGCGAAGAACCTCCTCCTTAAGACTCCCTTCCATATTTTCTAAGTTGCCATATATTTTCATGGAACTGATAATCTCCTGTTGTGAAAATGCAGAGTTGTCTGAAGGGTGGAAGAATTTAATTCTTCCTAGTAGGTGTGCTAATTTATGTGGTGGTTATGGACTGTGAAAAAGCCTGATTAGCACTCACTGGGTTTTTTGGAAGCCATTAAATTTTCCTCCAGACTTTTATGCATCTAAAGATTGCATTTGAAACTGTGTGTGCTACTTCTAGTTCCTTGTTAAGTTGTTTGAGGTCTGTGTGTGACTTGCAAACTATTTGAAAGCATTTCTGACAAAATACATTTCTAGGGCAGAAAATATGTTTTTGTGTTGAATGATGTGTCAGAATGTGGCTAAATATGCTTTTTTTTTGAAAGTTACTTTATTATACTTGATTATAAAAATAGACAGAAGCCTATCACTTAATGGGGGAAACAAAAATTGACCACTGTTAACTATCTGCTCCTCGCAGTTTATAAAAGGATGGTTGGGCAGGAGTCTTTTTTTTTTTTTTTTTCCCCACCTTCCCTTTCCCCTTTTGGCTAAATTATGCCAAAATAGAAATTTCATTCAGGTGCTGTGCTTCTGCATAACTTTGTCTGCCACAATCAAGTCCCTTTCAGACCTGTGATTGGGAATAGAGAAACTGAACACATTCAAGGATGGCCTCCCTGCAGTGCTTATCTTTTGTACAGTATTTTTATGCAGAAACAAAACTTTTGTTAAGTAATTGTATTGTATTTTCTTTGAGCAAAATATACAATAAACATTTTGAGATGAATTTTGTGGCTAGTTCTAATATGTTTCTCTTCTATACAATCCACATATCTCATTTTTTCCTAGAAAATAGGTGGAGGTTAGCACAAGGCTCACAAGAATAGAAATTGTGTTAGAGTATTTAAATCTTTTGGAAAGTCATTGGTGAATTAAACTGAATTGCACTTTAACTTACTTGGGATAATCTTTATTTTCAACCAATTTTTTTCTCTCTCATGGTGGGCAACTTTCTTATTACAATGGTGTACATTTAACTGGTTCAGACTAGACTTTGAAAATTTATCATTTGAAATTAACAGAGCACATAGCTACATGTCTGCATTTACTGGTTATCTGTAGATTTGCCTTCTGTTACCCCAGAAAATCAAAATTGTTCACTGACACCACCCTTCCAAGAAATCTGGGATAAAATCTATGTGGTATGTTTGGCTAATGGTTTTTCATTAGCCCAAAAGAAACGTGTGTAACCTTGCAGAGTTGACACTCACATTGAGTATTTCCTTTGAAAACAAATGTGTTATTAATTTAGAATTATCAGTACAATAAGATTTAAAACAGTATATGTGACACAGTGACAGTTGCAGCAAATGCAGCTTTATTACAGTATGGGTTACTTTATTCTGCTGTAAAATAGTTGATAAAATCTTTAATACTTCATTACTCTTAACACTAAACTTAGCAAGCACTATATTTAACAGACTATAGCTTGTTAAGGATTTTTATAACATTTGGCAAATATTAGCTATTGGGTTATTGATGGGTACTAAAGGGAGGATGGTTTACACTCTTACCACAAACATTGTTTTATTGACAGGCAGGCATACCTATACATACAGAGTTAGACCTTACAAAACTCTTGCTAACCTCTGTTTGTCTGTAGGGGTCCTTCTGCTTTGTCACTGTTGACACAAGGACTGCCTCTGGCTCAGACATAGGGTGGTGATTCAGTTAGCCCAGTTGTGTATAGCTTGGTTCAGACACAGAGCAGAGACTCAGCTTGATTGGCTAGGGCCAAGGTACCCTTGTTCTCAGTTCTGTTTTCAGCTCACTTGTTCCATTCTTTCTTCTCACTACTTTTTTCTTGCTTACCTCTTGTGATCTTTTCCTTTTTCTTCAAGCGCTGATCAGATGCATTCAGTAATAGGTGTCTCCGTGCAGGAGCACTGGATTGGACAGAAAAACTTTTGTCCTAGCCTGTCAGGAGAGGGTAGGCGGCCACTGCCCCCCATGCCGGTCAGTGGCTATATAAATGGCCACCTCCTGACCCCTCCCCAGTTTCATTTCTTCCGCCTTACGAGTCGGATCTGGAACATCCGCTCCTTGCGAACACAAGCAGCCTGTCCATCTTTCTATGAGCTTTTTGCCCAACTGGGAGCACCTTTTCATGGACATAGTTCCACCACAGGGATCCTCCACTCTTGGGCCGGAACATCAGAGATCATCTACCAACATGCAAAGGTTTAAACCCTTGCATGAGTGTGGCAAGGCTTTCCCTCGAGACGATCCCGCGGGAAGTGCCTCTGGTGCCTGGACGAAGACCACTTGGTCTCCACATGTTCCCTTTGTATGTCCTTTAAACCTTGGACTATTGAGGACAGGGAACAAAGGTGCCGTACCCTAGTCTTAGGACAAGCTCAGCACTTTTCACCCGAGGCTTTGGATTCCTGCACGGCATCGAGGCCTGGCTTGGCACTGGAGCCAGCCTGGCACCATGCTGTTGGTGGCCAGTGAAGAACAAGCTCGGTACTGATGCAGCACCTCAGCCCCTCGGTGCCGCTCGAGTTCACCCCCGGAGCCGTAGCCCCAGCACTGACCACAGTCCTCTCTGGCACCACAGGCTCATCATAGCTCGGTACTGATGGTGCAGGGCCTGTCCTGTCAGGGCAGTCCTGTCTCCGCAATTAAGGGCTCACCACGGGCTTGTTCGGGGTCGGTCCTGATACTGACGACCGTGGAGGCAGTGGAGGTCGCTTGTGCACTGCTCCTGCTGCCCACACCACCCTCCCCGGCACCGGTTAGGAGGAGCAAACCGGCCTTCACGTCCAAGGCCTGGGTCCATCGCGGGCAGCGCTGATTTCCCTTGCCCCAAAGCCCTCCACGTTCTACTCCGTTGGGCCCCGATACCATAGAGCCATCCCCGCGGCAACATATCATCTTGCTGTCACCGGTGCCACCTCAAGAATTGGGAGGTACTTCCCCCTGTTTGAGCACGGGGGAAAGTCCATCAAAGGGCTCTAAGCGGCCCTGACGCCGTGCCTCGGCGCCATCACCTTTCCACTTCAGCCCTCAAGACTGGTCCCCCCGGGAGACCCCCTCCCCTCCACAGCGGACTCCCGGTACCACCCTGTCCACGGCACTGGGCTCATACACGGGCAACCTATCGGCGCACTTCGATCTGTTGTGCCGCACCATAGCTCACTTAGGGAGGGAGGTACAGCCCTCCAACCCCCCCACCCCCCCCCCGGACACCCTTTTTGGGCTGGTCTTCTTGGCAGAGTCGCTTATGGTCCCTCTCCACTCACATGTTTGGGACCTGACATCCTCCCAATGGCAGAATCTGAGCTCTACTGCCCCAATCTCAGACAGTGAGTCTCAAGTACAGGGTCCCCAAATCAGACTTCCCCTCCCTCGCTGACCACCCAATCCCTCCGAGGGATGTGGTACAGATGGTGCTTGGACTGGGCAAGCCACCTGGTGACCCCCTCCCTGCTTCGAGGGAAGCTAGGGAATTGGATCTCCTGGGACGTAAGGTCTATTCCTTGTCAGCTTTCCAAGGTCGCCAGTAATCAGGCCCTAACCAGCAGGTATATGCTGGATGTGTGGGAATTGGTTGCAAAATTTAGACATTTGCTCCCACCAGAGGCGAAAGAGGAGCATGATGTGTTCCTGAGGAGGGAAAATAATTTCCCAAGATCTCCTCCTCTCAGCCTGGGACGCGGTAGACACAGCAACCTGCAGCATGGCCTCGGTTGTGACCATCCGCCAAGCTGCCTGGCTTAGGGAAGCCAGGGTGTCCCCTGCTGCTCAGCAGGTGGCACTTGATCTGCCCTTTGGGGGTGATGCTTTGTTCCCCCCCCCCCGAAACACTAACCGTAGAGTGTACTGCACGGGACCCTAGGGGAGAGGTAAAATAGCTTGGTCTCCTTCCATCAGGGCCCTACCCTCGCCCCACATAAGCCATGTGGGGTGGAAAACCTCCCAGATGAGATTGGGCAGGGACCCAGCCCCTTCCCACCATCCCCTCAGTTCTATTCTGGGGGCCTCTTGGAGCCCTTTCTTCTTTGTTCCCCTCCAAGGAAGGGGGCCTATCCCAACTTACTGCCTACTGTGATTCCCATAACATCCTGGATATGGCCATCACTTCAGTCCACCATGAGAGAAGGTGACTGACACCCCTCTTCCTCCCTTCCTTTAGCAAGAGAACGGAGAATTCACTAGGGCTGTCGCCACCCACCCACCCTGTGTTGATCTTGTGAACAGGGGAGAGTCGGTCTTTGCCTCCCTGATCTTATAAGAGGTGCAGCTGTGCAACCAAGGACCCTCTCGGTTACCAAGACCCACCCAAACTACAGCCCATTGCCCAGGCAGTCCTCAACCATTGCTACCCTTGGGGCTGTTATTGGAGGAAGCGGAACAGGAAAGCCCCCTCCCCCCCAGCCCTTCAAGTACTTTTGACCAATGGTTCCTTCTGTTCTCATAAGTGTTAAGGGTGGCCTTCATTAAAGCCGAAGGATGCATCGCGTGGTGGCTGTAGCCACAACTACAGATACTCCTGGTATGCATGAACACATGTGCCCATCCAGATGTGTGGAACCCCTTTCCCGCCTGCCTGCTGCCTGTCCTACATCAGATAGGATTTCCTTTGCACCTGGGACGGGGAGGGATGCCTTGGGCATCTTCCCACCTGAATAAAACCGGTCGGCATGCATGGTTAAGTGAGTCCTGATAGGCCCTCAGCCACCCCTACAGTATGGGAACCCGCCCTCTCCCACTCATTAAGTGGGAATATGATACTTGGTACACTCTACCGCATACGGCTCAATGCCTGAAGGGAAACCGGGCCAGAGCTGTTCGCAATCCCTATTTTGCTAACCGTCCAACCCCACCTCCCAGTTGGGTGGGGGGAAAACAATTGGTGGTAAACAACAGCTTCTCCAGCCTCTTCGGGACGGCTTCATATCTGACCGGGACATCTATCAGGATCTCTATCAAGCATTCTTGAAACTACAGTACCCACCTGGGGAAGTAAGAACACAAACTGACAGAGCTAGACAGGTTCCCCGAAGTCATCTACTACAGGAGAGGCCCAAGAAAGAATGCAAAAGAACACCACTAGTCACCACATACAACCCCCAAGTCAGACCTCTGCAACAGATCATTAAGAACCTACAGCCTATTCTAAAAGATGATCTCTCTCTCTCTCTCTCTCGCTCTCAAGCGCTAGGAGACAGACCTCTCTCCTTGCTTATAGGCAGGCCCCTAATCTTAAACAGATTCTCACCAGCAACTACAGATCTAACAACAGAAACATTGAAGCAGGCACACACCCCTGCAACAAATCACACTGCCAAGTCTGCCCACATATCTGCACAATAGATACCATCATAGGTCCCAATCAAGCCTGCTACTCCACCAAAGGCTCATTTACCTGCTCATCTACTAATGTGGCCTATGCCATCATGTGCAAGAAATGCCCCAACACCTTATATATTGTACAAACAGGAAGATCGCTGTGTAAGAGGCTGAATGAGCACAGAACTGATATCGGAAATCAAAGAACAAAGAAACCAGTTGCTGAGCACTTCCATCTTCCTAATCACTCGATGACTGATTTGTTAACGACTGTGGTTAGAGATGTAGCTGGGACATCAAGACTTCAAAGAGAAACAGCTGAACTCAAATTAATATGCAAGCTAAATTCTGTGAAAGCAGGACTTAATTGAGACTATGGGTTCTTTTCCCATTACAAAAGATAATTTGACTTCAGGCTTCCCATGGTTTGAACCTGAAAACTGCTCTGATTTGCTGTTACTGTATGACCTGATCCTATGTTTTACACCCCCTTGCATTTAGTTTCATTCCTTTCTGTAAGTTCACCCATCTTCAAAGCATCTGAGGAAGTGGGATCTTCTCCTACGAAAGCTCATGCAAAAAATAAATGTTAGTCTTAAAGTGCCACACAACTCCTTGTTTTTTTTATAAATACCAAGTTATTCATAGAGACCAAGGTCAACAGCACTTCCTAAGGCCACTATGCCGACTTACGGGCACCTAGTGGCCTGAAACGCTCCTTCCCAACGATAGCCTTCTGGGTTCTTACTCTTGAACGGCTGGAGGCTTGCATTGCATCCTCCTAGCCTAGGGGCATCTTGCCTGATATGCCATGTGGCAATCATTACACCACCTCTGGCCCCCTCTTTTCTTACTAGCTGGCGCAAAGTGCCTTCCCTGGACCCTTCTCGTCTGAACTCAGTAGTCCTTCCCCTTGCGTTTAGCTAGTATTTTTAATTCTTACACACTTTGGTCATGTACCTTCAGGTCTTGATGTGACCAGTTTGAGGGATAATGTTCATCCCTTCTATTGTTGTCTGCATAGCCCTCCACCGTCATGGTTAAGCCCGTAACCTATGCCTTCCAGTGCTCTCTCTTGTAAATTCACACTGAAGTGTCCTATGGCCAGACATTAATCCTCTGGCTCTCATACTTTGAGCTATACTTGACACATAAAGCAACCAACGCATCTTCTTCATATGGTCCTGTTGCGTTGACTCGACTCTGGTTAAGGTGACCTTAGTCTGCCCAGCCCACACATGCTTGCCTCGGCTGGATTAGACCTACCCCCTTCCTTGGGTCTACCCCACAGTTGTCGGTTCTCCTTTGCTGGGCCAAGAGGCCTATTGGTCCCTTGGGTCCTGCTAGAGCCTTGTTCGCTGGGCTTTCCCATCTGGGGTGATTTTGCTGTGCTGAAAGCAGAAGGGCCAACTCCACCTGCCATCCATCAGCATGGCCAGTAGTCACCTATTACTGAATGCATCCGAGCAGCTCTCGAAGAAGAATGGTGGGTTACTCAGCAGTAACTGTCCTTCTTTGAGATGGGGTGCTCGGATCCATTCAGGTCCCTCGCCTCCATCCCTGCATCTGGAGTTGGTGACCCCTCCCCAGTTCCTAGGAGTTGGGAGGCAGCCGTATATATAACCACCGGGTGGCGTGGGGGGCAGTGGCCACCTACCCTCTCCTGACAGGCTAGGACAAAAGTTTTTCCAACCGATGCGGCTCTCCGGCACGGAGACACCTATTACTGAATGGATCCAAGCAGCCCATCTCGAAGGACGGTTACTGGTGAGTAACCCACCGTTCTTCCGGCTCCCTCCTTACAACGGATCCCGGTTAGTAAAACTCAGCCTGCCAGCTGCTGGCTATTTGTATTCTGGCAGGGAGGGAGAGGGTAGCACATACAATGTGAAGGGGTTGTTAGGGCATAGGAGGATGATGTTTCAAGGGCTACATGATGAACACCTTGGGTGACCAGGGCTAGATCACAGGGGCTATAGGGGCAACAGCCCGCAATAATCCAACCCTGATGATCGTGATTGTGGCCAGCCCTGCTTCTACGTGCTGCCCTTCTCCAACCCTGGGTCCACCATGACATTGCGCCTGGCCTACAGCACTCTTAAGGGGAGGGGGAGTCCCCATCCCTGGAGCGCTACACATATGGCAGGCCTCGGCCAGGCCACAGCATTGGCTGTTCCACCCCCCTCTTCCCGTCCCTGGCCTATTGTTACCTGTCCTGTCCTAGCTGTAGCCCTGTGCGTGGCAGCCCAGCTGACAAAGTGCTCAGAAATCCTGGGGGGGGGGGGGGGGGGGGGGGGGCGGCAGAAGGAGTCCCCACAACTTGTGGAATGTGCTGCTAACTGGGCACTGGACTGGGCTGGTGGCCTTTCAACCCTGGGCCCCTCCAGCAGTGTCCTGGCTGTGGGCCCTGGTCAACCCTCCATCACCCAGTGCTGCCAGGCTGCGGATCCCAGTCAGCCCCAGAGGCCTCTTCCCCCAGCACTGACAGGCTGGAGGCCCTGGACTCCACTCCCCAGTGTTGTGGTGGGTGTGCCCCACCCCCAGGTGAGGTGTCAACAATGGGGGGGCACAAGAGAGGCAGCCTCAGGCACCCTGGGCCTTAATCCAGCCCCCAAGCTGACACCAAGGGAAGGTGGGGTAAAGAGGGATGACATTCTAAAGGCTAGGTAGGGGACACAGGGATATTAGGAAGAGGGGAAAATGAGGGGTAGCAGTCTATGGGCTATGTAATCAGTACATAGGGTGCCCTTATGAGTGGGTGTTTAATGGGGGTTATTTTTCAGCTGCAGATTGCTCAATTTTCTTATAACTAATTCAACATGAATTGCTGTTTTGAATATCACAAGATGTACTACCATGTTACAGCCAAATAAATCAGTTTCTACATTTCAGGAATTTTAAATGTCTTTTGAGGCTTTTCTGCCCCCCCCCCCCCAATGTATGGCACTTTTAAACAGTTTGCTGGAAAGATTAACTTAACATGGATTGTCGTATAGTGTTGCACTGTATACAGAGCTGCCCTTAGGGTAGGGTGCACTTTGGGGGGCCCCGCATTGCTGCCCCTCCCCCCATGCTGGGGACCGACTCATGTCCACAGTCTCCCACGGCAAGCCCCAAATATTTTTGGCCTGCAGACACAGGCTCACTCAGCCCTTGGTCTGCCGGTGAATAGCTGGGCTGCCTGCCCCCTCTCCCTGCTGGAGTATGCAGCTGAGCCGTTAACTGGAGGGAAGAAAGGGGTTTAACCCTTTACTTCTCCAGCAGACACTGGCAGCACCAGTCCAGGGAACACAGCCAGGTAAGTACTGTGGGGTGGGGAAGGTCTGGTGGGACCCTGAGACTGAGCCAAGGGGGAGTTGGCTGGGGACTTGTTCCCCCCTTGGGGCCCTGGGATAGGCCAGCAGCCAGGTTGGAGGTAGGAATCTGGGGGACCTAAGGATCCAGGGCTCCCCATAGGCCCTGGATCTCGCCAGGCCAATGTGGGACAGGTGGCCAGGGATTAGGCCAACTTGGGCCTTGGGTCAGGCCAGTGGCCAGGCTGGAGAGAGACAGGGGTGCTGGGGATCCAGAACTCTCCTTGGGCCCGAAGTCACATTGGGCAGGTAGATCAGGGATCATGCCCCACTGGGTCCTAGGTCATGCTGGTGGCCAGGTGAAAGGATGGCAGGCCAGGCCAGGCCAAAGATTGACCCTCTCCCCCCCCCCCACCATGTGGTGAGGCTGCAAGGCCGGGGAGCAGGCTTGGCCAGGGTTTATCTCCACCTAGCCCAGGCAGCAAGGTTGGGTGGGGCCAACAGTCAGGCTAGGCCATGCATCGTTTCCCCCAAGCCCAGGCAGTGAGGCTGGGTGGACAGGTGAGGCCAGGGATCTTCTTTCCCGTGAGGCTGGGGGGTAGACTTGGCTAGTGGTCACCCCAACAAGCCCAGGTGGCGAGGCTGGGGAGCCAGCAGGCAGGCTGGGCCATGGGTCACCTCCCCCAAGCCCAGGTGGCAAGCTCAGGGCCAGGGTTGCCCCCTCTTCCCTGATGTTCAGGTGGTGAGCCCCAGGGGGCAGACCCGGGGAGCAGTTGTTTCTCTCCAAAGCCAAGGTGGCAGGGTGGAGGAGCACATGGGCCTGGGGTTGTCCACCACAAGGGATCCATTGCCCTCCTTCCTACTTCTATTTGCAGAACTTCTTGGCAGTGGTTCGCAACAAGTGGGCTGGGGCACACTGGTGTGCTATGGCAACACCCAGAGTGTGCTATGAGCATCCCCAAGAGCTGGAGTTAAAGTTCCTTCCCTGCTCAGCCCAGCAGGGCTGGGAAAAGGCAGGAGTTAAAATTATGGGGAAGGCACTGGAACACAGTTCTGGGGCCCTCTATTTTTAGGCAGGCAGCCTTGTGGCCCCCCTAAAAATAACAGAAGGCACCAGAATGTGGAGTTCCAGGGGTCCCCCTAAAAGTAGCAGGAGCAGCCTGAATGCAGTGTCCTGGTGGCTCCATCTTAAGCTCAGCCAGCAGAGAGCTGCAGGAGGCTGGGAGTGTGTGACTTTCCCCCTGCAGGGCAGAGCAGCTTGTGGGAGCCAGCCTGCAAACAGCCCAGGTAAGGGCTTTGCGGGGGGAAGCTGCTGCGGGTTGTGTGAGGCAGGTGTGTGTGTGTGTGTGTGTGTGTGTGTGTGTGTGTGT
>ML682059.1:22450933-22488268 GCA_007922195.1 Podocnemis expansa | reverse complement strand
GTGTGTGTGTGTGTGTGTGTGTGTGTGTGTGTGTGTGTAGCAGAGGTAGGTGGGAGTGACTGTGTAGCAGGTGTTATGGGGTGGCTGTTTGGTTGGGGGTGTAGCTGGGGGGTGGAGGCTTAGTTCTGGACCTTGCAGTGATGGGAGGGTCCATCACAGGCAACAGGGGGCTGGGGGAGGGGAGGGCAGGACCCACTGGTGTGGGAGGGAGCAGCAGTGGGGTGAGGATTTGCCCTGGGTGGCAGGGAGCCACTGTGGAGAAGGGGGAGGTGGGTGGTGTGCCATGCTCCCCTGCCCTACCTTCTCACTCCCCAGGTCCCCTTCTGCACCCCCACAAAGCTACTCTTGTTCTCCCTTCCTCTCTCCTCTCTTGCAACCCTTGTGCTGTTCCCCCCATGGCTGCCCTTGTCCTCTTTTTATGACCCATGCCCTGCTGTACTCCCTACACTCACTGCTGCCACCACACACTACTCCTGACCTACCATGTTTTGCCACCCCTGCTCTGCTACCCCTACTACTCTGCATGGGAGCATTTCTGAAACACACTGTCATGGGTCATGAATATTCATAAGTAATTTAAGTTAATTTGAACATTCATGAGTTTTTTAATGATGGTGTGCCTTGGAAAATTTGAAGCTATCAAGGTGTGCCATGGCAGAAAAAAGGTTGGGAACCACTGGGTTAGGGAATGATGTGCCTTGTCAGTTGCCTGGGTTGGCTGGCCCTGTCGAGGCTGTTTCCCCACTCTGGCACTCTGAGTACAGAAGGTGGGGGCCTGCAACAGGCCTGAAAAGCCACTGGCCTTAAAGCCTGATCTTAAAATTCTCCAAGGCCTCCAATTCCTGGCCTTGGAGTGGTATCACTGCCACCACCCAAGTGCAAAAACCCAGGAAGGTGCACTTGGGAATTCCTTCCTGTGAGGTACTTTCAATCACTTTATTTCTCTCTCAGGAAAGTGACTGAACCCCAGCTGCAATATGAGCTGGAAGTGGAACAGAGTCCCCTTTAGTAGCTGGCTGTGTAGTCTGAGGCACATGCACACAAACCTCTTGCCCTTCAGAACACAGAACCAGAGGTTACTTAAAAAGTAAAATCCGTAATTAAAAAGAACATAAAAAAACACAGAGTTGCTTCTCTGGGATTTAACATAGTTATGGGGTAGTGGGAGGGGGTACATGTGCTCAGCGCAGAGAAATCCAAAAACAAATAAAAAACAAAGAAATACCCTGACTGCGTCTAAATACATTCCCTGTTCTACCCATGCTTGGTCAGTAACAACTTAACTTATCTGTGGTAAGGATGTTGCTGGATTCTTCCTCAGGCCTCTCTGGCCTCCTCCTGATCCTTCCAGGAGCTCTGCTGCATTCAAACAGAACAGGCAAGGCTGCTGCTCCAATTCAAAAAGCTGTGCTCTGTTCCTATTGGCGGTCCTGGAACTCACTGACCAGAGTGTTAACCCCTTCCTCCCCAAGGGTTACTACAGGCCCCACCCCCCCAGTGCTGGGGTGTTGGGGGGGGCCCGCAGAGGGCAATTCGCCCAGGGCCCTGCACCCCCCTAAGGACGCCTCTGACTATATATAGAGAACAGCTAACTTCATGTTGGAAAACACTGGAAACTTTACTTCTTTTACCATGTTAGGCATCAAAATAGTAGTAGAGAGGCCTCTTGTAGTATGTAATATTTCACTTATTGTGGTCTGCATATTGAGATTTAAGTTGTTTTGACTCTTCAAATAATTCAGCACAGTTTTAATTGCACTTGTTAACACAAAGTCACTTATTAGCAACCTTATATAAGAGACTAGAAGGAGATGTGTTTTTTTTCAGGTGACTCATGCCACTGGTGCCTGTGCAATACCTGCATGTATTTTGTATATGCAATGAGCTTAACAGCAACTGTTCCAGTTTCTAGTTCTATTAACTTATAAATAGCATAATTGGCTGTACATTTTTCTTAATGATTAACCAGACAGGGGGTAGGAATACAGCAAGTCAAGGCAATGTAAGTTATGGGTTACAGTAAGTATGTCTTATTAAATTATATCCATTTATTTTTAACCAGCTCATTTTGCTTTATCCATCCTCAAATGGTTCTATTATTGATACAAAAAGTTCCCTTTCTGAAATTTCTTCTGATCATTCCACGATGAGTATTTGTCTATGTAACCATAGTGTGAAAACATACTTATAGTCAAATTCTAAACATATCTGTTTTTGTTTAATTTCTGCCAACTTACTCATTTCCATAGAAATTTTGAGAACATTATTTTGAAATTACACCTGAATCCAATTTGTAAATCAAAACAGAAATCTTTCAGTTTGAAACTTCTCAAAGATACAGTGGATCCAATTCTGTGGTATTCTCTTCTATTTTGCGTCTATTTTGGTTTGTAAAGGTCTGTGGTAAAGAATGCAAACATGTATACATAAAATCTTCCACTGATCTCCTTGGGAAGTCTTGTATTGTTCACAGAGGCAAACAATATGGTCTGCCAGTCCTCTAGGAAAACTTACTCTTCATTTTTTTTTCTCTTTCTTGCCTCCTATGGTTAAAAATGCTGAGTAAGAGAAAAATAGTGATTATGATGTAGCTAACTAGTGATCTATTTTGCCATCTATTCATGAGGTTCCCTTATGAGGGGCAAAATCTAGTTCTAAATATCTCCCAATTTTTATGGTATTTTAAAGAATCTTAACTACAGAAAAAAACAAAAAAACAAAAAACCAAACCAAACCAACAAATGTCATGGCTTAAGCTTCATTTTTTTGTTGTAATTGTGTGAAGGATTTTAGCTCACTCTTTTTTATATTAAGCCTGTTCATGCCCATCTTTCAACTGATAATTAGTAATAATTGATTGAATAATGAAATGGTCACTTTTAAAAATATCCCTCAAAAGACCAATCATTGTTCCTGCCCACTGGAAATCCAAATATAATTTCCTATGAATAGTTTTGATTTGTTGAGCAATAACTGGTTATCTAAGATTGTATATTGCATCTATCACCATGACAGCTGACTGCCAGGGTCATCATTTTTCACTTCATAACCATCTGATTCAATCCAGTGAACTAACCATGGTCCCGTGGGATGATGTTATCGGTGTTATACATCTGACAGGGATTCTGCGTGTATGTGTCCCTGCGTAGGTAGCATTCAGAATCAAAGAAAGCAACATGGCCATGGATCAATGTAGAAACAAAGGGGACAAGTTAAACTTTATTGTAACATAGCAGAATGGTAAGTGACCAATATCAGCAAATATTCTGACAGCATTCGTGTTCTCAATGCAATGGAACAGCTTAATTGATGTCATGACTCTGTCGCCCCCTCAACTGCATGAAAATTGGCCTTTCAGAGTTGTACTTTTATATGCTGCTTTCACCATTCACTCAGCCAGTTCAGCACCAGAAAGTACTATCTTTGGTGTCCAAAATTACCTTGATTTGTCCATGCACCCCTTTCTTAATGCCATCTATTACCTTATTTGGTTGACATATCACTAAAAGTCTCCATCCATCAAGATGTCATGGTTTGGCTGAAACCCTTTCTTATCTCTTTGATGCTAGGCTAAACTGGTTATCTCCTGTCTTTCAGTAAAGCAAGCAGAGTCCTGTGGCACTTAAAGACTAACAAATTTTTTTTATTGCATGAGCTTTCATGGGAGAAAATCCCATTTCTGCTTCAAAGAGTCTGATGAAGTAGGGATTTTCTCTCATGAAAGCTCATGCAATAAATAAATTTGTTAGTCTTAAACTGCCACAGGACTCCTTGTTTGTTTTACTGAATGAGACTAATACAGCTGCGCCTTTGGATGCTACATTTCAGGTACTTTTCCACTCTAATGAGTTTTGACTTTACTTCTTGCCAACTTCTGTGAGGTCAGCCTGACTCCCGGCAATTTGACCATTTATCCAGCAGAGGCTTTCTGTTTTAGCTTTTTCGCTAGGCCTTGGGCCTCATTCCTGGCCATTTCTGTGAATCCCTTTATTTTATTCTTCGAGCAGTGTCCCTGAGTGCTCCACTTTAGGTGTGTGGGCACACCCCGCACGTCAGGTCGGAAATTCTGCAGCAGTATCCCTAGTGACCCAGCGTAGGCTGCTGTTACCTTCGCGCCACTGCTGAGGAGCATGCCTCCCCCCCGTCCCTCAGTTCCTTTCCAACCGACTCCGACCAAGGACGGAAACCACGGCAGCTCCCGACTCTTACTTACTCTACTCTCTTACTTTAAAAAAAAAACCAAAAAAACAAAAACAAGGAAAAGAAGGAACAGAAGAACAATGAAGAGAAAACTAGTAAAAAAAAACAAAACAAAAAACCAAAAAAAACCCCCCAACAACGCGAAGCAAATTACTGCGCCAATGTCTAGCCCTTCAGGCTTTAAGTGGTGCACCTCATGTAACGAGGCTATGCCCACATCGGATGGCCACGGAAGCTGTATCCGATGGCTGGGTGAAGGGCACCTGATGCATAAATGTGATCATTACCGTAACCTGACTTCCAGAGCCAGGAAGGACAGGGAGAGAAAACTTAAGCTGCTCTTAATGGAAGGCTCCCTGCATCCGGCTTCTGATCCTGGCCGGTCTCCTCAGCGCAGAGAGGTAGCGCAGAAGCTCCATTCCTCCACGCCGTCCCTATTGCCTCCCAAAATCTCGAAAGGCAATGGAAAAGGACATAGTACCCTTGAGGGGCTGAAAACCTTGGGTACCAAATCCCCTGACAGGAGTGAGCACCCCAAGAGCTCAAGAATGGAGCCTGGGCAAGCGGTTAAAACTGCGGAACTGGCAGCAGCACCGCCAAGCGCTCACAGCGCCACCTCTGTGCCGGCAATGGCTGCCTCGGTGCCTACAACACCAGCAACGGCACTGTTCCTCCAACCAGTGCCATGTCTGATCCAGTTGCTAGCACCGTCACCCGTGCCACAATTCTTCTCCTTGGCACCATCAGCACTTACACAGCCAGCACTCCTCCAGCAGCTGCAGCCTGAGGCTCATCTGCCACTTCAGCAATGGGCCTCCCAATCAGTCATTTTGACTGATTCAAGTTTTAAGAAACAAAAGCGTAAATCTTACCATCTTGAGCTTAAGGAAGATTTCGCGAGTGATTCTTCCTCAATATCACCACTCTTTGACCCAGACCTCTCACCAGAGCAGCTCTCGCTGTTCTCCAACTCTTCAGGGGAGAGCCCCCTTTCACTAGACATGGAACTTTCTGCTGCACCGGTTGTCCCCGAGCACCGGCCTTCACAAGCTGTACACCAGAATGTCAATATGGGGTATGCATGGCAAATTCCCCCATGGCCAATGAATTTTCCATTCAACGTGCCATGGATGGGGTGGGGCAATTGGCCCCAGTCCTCTGCCTTACCTTCTACATCACAGGGGTTTCCATCGCAACAACCTGCGCCACAGCAATTGCAGCCCTCCGCAATCCCAGTTCAAATGCAAGTGCTGAATACAATGCCTACCCCACTGGAGCCCCATAAGAGCCCAACCCAACAAACAAGGGCCAATGACTCAAAACAGTTTCAGGAGCTATTTAAAAGGGTAGCAGATAGCTTGGACATCCCTACACAGGATGATTCCACCTCACAGCATAAGCTCTACAGAATCCTGCAAGCTTCTGTGTCTACCAAAGTGGCTTTGCCCATGGATGATGGAATAATGGTGCCGGCAAATGCCATCTGGATGATACTGGCATCTTCTGCCCCTACCAACAAGAAGGCAGATAAAAGGCAATGAGTTTTTGTTCATGCACCCTCAGCCAAACTCCCTAGTCATCGATGTGGTGGCTCAAAGATCCAAGCAGACCTATAACAGAACTAAGCCAGTGGATAGGGAAGACAAGAGGATGGATATACTTGGCAAAAAGGTGTACACCTTAGCTGCATTACAGTTAAGAGTGGCGAACTACACAGCAGTCCTCTCCAATTATGATCATGACACAACAAAATAGCAGACTTTATTGACTTTATTCCTGATGATAGGAAAGACCAGTTTAATCCCTTAATAAGAGAGGGGCAGCTTGTAGCCAGAACTGCCCTGCAGGCTTCGTTGGATGCTGCGGATGTAGTGGCGAGAACTTTGGGCACAGCTGATGTGATGAGGAGATCTTCTTGGCCGGTCTGCCAAAACAATTGCAGAATGTTATAGAGGATCTCCCTTTCAATAAGGACAAGCTATTTGCAAGAAAAACAGATGAGATTATGCATACTTTAAAAGATTCCAGGGCGACGCTCCGGACACTAGGAATATATACTCCAGCAACCACTAAAAAATATTACAGACACCAGGCTTATAATAATAAGTTTGCACAATATCAACCCAACAGGAGGTTTGATAATACTAGATCTAAATCCAGGCAACCACATAGAAGGAGACAAAACAGCCAAAACTCTTCTAATCCTCAATCAGCAAACTCAAAACAATAATTTTGATGTCACGGTCGAGGGATTGTCCAACCGCCCCAAACTCGATCAGGAAGTTACCAAATCGCTACCTCTTTTCCTTCAAAACAGACTACTTCCTTTCTTTCATCAGTGGAAGTGCATAACATCCGACAAGTGCGTCAGGGAAGTCATCAGCAAGGGTTACTCCATCCCCTTCGTCTCAAGACCCACAACCCACTACCCCTCCCCATCCCTTTTCAGGGACCCAACTCACGTACAACTCCTCCAACAAGAAATACACAACCTCTTCATTTGGGGGCAATAGAGGAAGTCCTGAAGGACTACATGGGCAGGGGTTTTCACTCCTGATGTTTCCTCACAAAGAAAAGGACGGGAGGCTGGAGGCCGATTTTAGACCTGCGAAATCTCAACAAGTTTGTACAAGTACAAAGATTCAAGATGGTAACTCTTGCATCGATACTCCCATCATTAGACAAAGGGGACTGGCTGGCTTCCCTTGACTTGAAGGATGCCTACTCTCATGTGCCGATACATCTGGCTCACAAGAAATTTCTAAGGGTTACATTCCTAGACAGACATTACCAATATATGGTGCTCCCATTTGGCCTGTGTACAGCACCCAGGGTATTTTAAAAAAATGGCTCCAGTCGTGGCTTCATTGTGCAAATGTGGACTTACGATCTTCCCATATTTGGACAATTTCCTGATAAGAGTGCCAACATATCAGGCGGCTTCATGAGCAGTAGAGACAATAGAGCAATTTTTTTCTCTCTCTGAGTCTAACTATAAACTACAAAAAGTCGTCCATCATTCCTTCTCAGGAGATACAGTTCATAGGTGCCCAGATTCATACTCAATCAGCAAGAGCCTATCTTACTCAAGACAGATACAAAACCATAAGGGACCTTATTCTCACTGTCCAGGGTTCCCCAACTATACCAACTCGAATATGCATGCAAATTCTTGGGCACATGGTGGCCACTACATACCTTGTCCAGCATGCCAGGCTCCATATGCAGCCCTTACAGGCTTGGTTCCTAACGCACTAATGCATGTCGACACTTTCTTTCACACATAGCAGGCAAAACAATAAAGATCAAAACAGACAATCTCACCTGCATGTACTATATAAATTGACAGGGCCGAGCTCGCTCACACTCCCTTTGTGTAGAAGCCATGAAGTTTGGGTATGGTGCATTCTGCACGGCATAACAATATCAGCAATATATCTCCCAGGCAGGGACAACAAAATGGCAGATATTCTGAGCAGAGTGTTCAACAGCACACACGAGTGGGAGATTTGGGATGACATTCTACAAACAATCTTCCATCAATGGGGTTTTCCAATCATAGACCTCTTTCCTACTTTCGGGACAAAAAGTGCCTGAGGTATTGTTCATGGGGAGGCATGGGTCAGGGCTCAGAAGGAGATGCATTTCTCCTCGACTGGGGTCACCTACTGCTATATGCCTTCCCCCCATTACCCATGATACCGTGGGTCCTATGGAAAATCCGACAGGACAGGGCCAGGGTGATAACGATCGCACCAGCCTAGCCCCGACAACATTAGTACACTTACCTTCTGAACATGTCCATCAGTTCACCGATTACTCTCCTGTTGATGACAACTCTCCTGTCCCAGAAACAGGGAAAGTTACTACACACTCATCTGGACAGACTCCACCTGACTGCATGGAATCTGGATGGTTCGATAGCATAGAAGCACAATGCTCAGACAGAGTCAAACACATCCTGCTTAACAGCAGGAAGTCTGCTACTAGATACACTTACCTGCAGAAGTGGCAGCATTTTTCCTCGTGGTGTGAGCGATGATCAATCAATCCTCAGAACGCTCCTATCCCGGATGTATTGGACTATCTGTTAAACCTCAGACACAGGCGTTGCCACTAGTACAATCAGAGTGCACCTTGTGGCCATTTCCACCTTCCATGTGCATGAACAGAATACCTCATTGCTCTCTCATCCAATAATAAAGAGGTTCATGGTTGGTCTGGAAAATATATATCCCCAGGTCCACCCTCCTGCACCCCAGTGGGACCTCTCACTAGTACTTAAAGCCTTGATGAAACTGCCATTTGAACCACTGGCAACAAACTCCCTTCTGCATATGTCTATGAAAGTGTCGTTTCTGGTCGCAATTACCTCAGCCAGGTGTGTTGGCGAGCTTGTGGCTCTAATGGCGCATCCACCATACACTACCTTCTACAAAGATAAAGTTACCCTCAGAATGCACCCAAAGTTTCTTCCCAAAATAACATCATCTTTCCACCTCAATCAGACGATTACTCTCCCTGTGTTTTTCCCCAAGCCACAGATCAACCCACAACAGGTGGTCTTACACACGCTAGATGTAAAGAGAGCATTGGCCTTTTACTTAGAAAGAACCAGGCCATTTAGGAAGACCCCTAGACTTTTCATCTCTTCTGTGGAGCTTTCCCAGGGAGAGCCTATTTCTAAGCAAAAACTCTCTAGCTGGATAGTTAATTGCATAAGAATGGCATGCTCATTAGCAGGCAAACAACCTCCTGAACCCACTCGCGCCCACTCTACTAGATCATTGGCAACATCAATTGCTTTTCTCAAAAATGTTCCCATCCAAGACATTTGTGAAGCTGCCACATGGTCCTCAGCTGATACCTTTATTAAACATTATGCAATAGAGACTTTCTCCAGCTCTTACCACATCAGTGGGCCTTGCAGTATTAAGATCCGCCCACAACCAGAACTCCAAAGGTCCCTCCCCTACTCATGGGGACTGCTAGGTAATCACCTAAAGTGGAGCACTCAGGGACACTGCTCAAAGAAGAAATGAAGGTTACTCACCCTGTGCAGTAGCCAAGGTTCTTCAAGATGCGTGTCCCTGACATGCTCCACTACCCGCCCTCTTCCCCTCTGCTTTGGAGTATACCCATTGTTCGGGTGGTCTCCACGATGGAGAAGGAACTGAGGGACAGGCGGGGGAGGTGCGTGCCTCAGCATGGCGCAAAAGTGACAGCAGCCTGCACTGGGTCACACACCTCTCCCCCTAGGGATACTGCTGCAGAATTTCCGATCTGAGGTGCAGGGTGTGCCCACACACCTAAAGTGGAACATGTCAGGGACACGCATCTCGAAGAACCTTGGCTACTGTACAGGGTGAGTAACCTTCATTTTCTTTTACACTAATTATAGGTGGAGTTGATTGTGCTGCCTATACTT
This sequence comes from Podocnemis expansa, assembly GCA_007922195.1. Classification (NCBI taxonomy): domain Eukaryota; kingdom Metazoa; phylum Chordata; order Testudines; family Podocnemididae; genus Podocnemis; species Podocnemis expansa. The sequence continues at coordinate 22,478,640 of ML682059.1, read as the reverse complement.
AAAGTTATCTAACGCTTTCCATTATAACACCTTGTTTTCAGTTTCTTATAACTATAACTAGCACATCTGCTTTACATGCAGAAGGTCCTGGGTTCAAACCCCAGGGGGTTGGACTAGATGATCTCATGAGATCCCTTCCAACTCTATGATTCAATTCTAAATAACTAATTGTACTGAAATTTTCCATGGTTGGTGTCTGCTGCAGGCTGCATTTTATTTTATAACAAAAAAAAGTTTAAATAATTTTTGATAAGGGGGTCAGGGAAAATTAAGCCGTCTGCCATTTTTACCCCCCCCATCTTAAATCCATTTTGTGGAGAATCTCTAGCTCATCTTTGTGCCTTTATACAATGGGATCCTGCTCCATAAGAAAACTCATTCATCCCACCACAGTCCTGATAATTTGAAACTTGACAGAGAGGTCATTTTGTGGTCAGAGATGTCTTTTCCTGATTCTTTGAAAATCCATCCATTTTCTGTGAAATAAGACTGTGAAAAATGCCCTTTTCACAAATGGGTAGAACAAGAGTAGTAGGTGTGACAGACTGCTCCCTGGATACTGTCCGGTGTACCACTATGACCTCCCAATTCCCACTCCTGAACCCCAATTCACTCAATTTGCCAAGTGACCACTCACTCCTGAGTCAGGCCACTCCAGCCTCTTGCGTGCAATTGGTCCCAGGCAGTGGGTGTATGCCCCCTGCCTACTCGAGAGATGGTCTCCCAGCAAGCACCCCCGGCCCCAGTTACTACACCAGAAGCCACTGTCTACAGAGATTGGGAATCACTCCCAACTATCACACTCTCAAGTCTGTCCATTTAACAAAGAAATGGATTGTGCCCAGCCTCCTTCACTCACACCCTCTAAAGATCATACAGTCTTAGGTAAAACAACTACTAGTTTATTGATCAGATCGTAATTCTAAGTGAGAATATGGCCAAGCATGGCAGAATCACAGTATAAGTAAGTCAGAAGAGACCACAAGAAACTAAAAGGCAAAATATGCATGCTAACCTAATACTTCTACTTAAACTAATCTCATAGTCCAAACAAGTTTATGTTCAAGGTGTTTGGCTGTTAGATGTTTGCACAGCCAGTCTCTGCCTGAGGCCAGGCAGGGCCCAGATCTTGCTTGAAGTTGTTACAAGATGGAGAGCCCCAGCTCAAAAGCCCCTTAAAACTTCCAGGTCTCAGTCTTTGTTTCCAAACCCCTCAACCCCTCCCTTTCAGGGCTGAGATGATTCTTTTGTCTTTTCACAGACATCTCTATTGGCATACCTTTGTCTCTTCCAGGCTCACTGCTGCTGGGAGAGACCTCTGTCTGTTCCCTTATCCCTGAGCCATAGAAAGCATGTTACATGTTTGTTCACATGTATGAAGTTGTAGGAAACATATTAAAGAAATCATGCAGAATAGGTTATTAGCATTCACACAGAAACATTGCATGGTGCAATTGGCAGCAAATTCCAGTGTACAAGTGAACAGGAAAATCATGTACATCATAATCCAGGGTGCACAGATGCGCACCCTGTCACAGTAGGTACAAGAGCAGAAAAGGATAGTCTTTGGGCAGGTCATGACTGGGAGTGATAGACGAGCTAGGGAACAGGAGCAGAAAGGATTTGTAAGATGGCTCTCCAGGACCTAGTTAGAGCCTAGGATTTTTGAGTAATAATATTTTATGCTGTCAGCAAATAGCTCTGAAACTCATAATGTCTGTATTATGGTAGTCGTTGTGATTACATAGTGATTTTTTCCACAGGATCTGGCCTCATTCATTACACAGTTTGAATGGTGAAAAGGAATGAATCAAGAATGTGGTAAATGCAGTTCTTCGAGTGCTGCTCGGATGCATTCAGTAATAGGTGTCTCTGTGCCGGAGCACCGGATTGGTCAGAAAACTTTTGTCCCAGCCTGTCAGGAGAGGGCAGGCAGCCACTGCCACTTGCACCACCCCATGGCTATATACATAGCTGCCTCCCGACCCCTCCTCAGTTTCGTTTCTTCTTCCTTACGCGTTGGATCAGGAACGTCCGCTCCTTGCAAACACAAGGAGCCTGTCCTTCTATGAGCTTTTCACCCGACTGGGAGCACCTCTTTGTCGACATAGTTCCACCACAGGAGCCTTCCACCATCAGACTGGAACATTGTTCAGTCATGCTGGGGTTCAAACCATGCACTGAGTGCGGCAAGGCCTTCCCCTAAGCTGATCCCTACAGGAAGTGCCTCCGGTGCCTGGGCAAAGACCATATGGTCTAGGTCTGTTCCCTGTGCCTCTCCTTTAAACATCGAACCATCAAGGAGAGGGAACAGTGACACCATGCCCTAGCCTCTAAGGAGGCTTGGCACTCTTCACCTGAGGCTTTGGGTTTCTGACCAGTGCTGAGACCCAGCTTGGCACCAGAGTGCTCACGGTCCTGTACCAGCACCCTGGCTCCTCAGCACCGCTCGAGGTCACCTACGGGCAGCCTGGCACCACCGGTACCTCGATCACCCCGGCGGCACAGCTCGGTGCTGCTGGTACCCGGATCACCCCGGCGCCATTCGCTGACATCTCTGGCACCGTTGGCTCGGCACAGCCCAACCTCACCAGTGTCAAGTTCATCCCGGCACCGTCCGCAATCACCCTCGGCACCGCAGACTTGCTATAGCCCAGTGCCGCAGAAGTGGTAGTCCTCCCGACCAGGCAGCCCTCCTTTCCTGGGAGAGGACTTGCCATGGGGCCATGCAGAGTCGCTCCTCGTGCCATCCACCCCTGCTGCCCAAGTCCTCCTCTTACTCCCCACACCACCTGCCCCAATCCCAGCTAGAAGGGGCAAACCAGCCTTTACTTATAAGGCCTGGATTCAATGTGGGCGCCACTCTCCTTTGCCATATAGCCCCCCATCTTCCACTCCATTTGGGCCTGGTACCGTAGGGGCATCCCCATGGCAACATATCACCTTGCCATCGCCGGTACTGCCCCTGGGGTCCCAGTCTCCTTCCCCCACTTCCAGTTCAGAGGAAGGGCCATCAAGGGACTCTAAGCAACCCTGCTGCCGCACTTTGGCGCTGTCACTATTCCGCTTCTGACCACAGGAATGGTCCCCCCGGGAGACTCCCTCTCCATCATGGCCAGCTCCCAGTACCGCTTTGCCCTGGCACCAGGGTCCTATATGGGGAATCTGTTGGCATGTTTTGATTTGTTGTGCCAGGCTACGGCCCATTTAGCAATGGAGGTGCAGCCCTCAGTTCCCCCTCCAGATACCCTCTTTGGGCCAGCGTTTGCCTCAGCAGAACCCTTGACAATTCCACTCCACCTGAGCGTCTGGGACCTCACATGTTCCCAGTGGCAGAGCCCAAGCTCTACTGCCCTGGTTTTGGAGACGGCAGGCATCAAATATTGGATTCCCGAATCGGACTTTTCCTCCCTCGCTGATCACCTGGTTCCCCCACGGGACATGGTGTAGATGGCATTAGGCCCGGGGGAGCCCCCCCAGCAACCCCCTTCCATCTTCCAGGAAGGCCAGGGAACTGGACCTCTTGGGCCATAAGGTCTACTCCTCCTCGACCTTTGAACTGCAAGTGGCAAACAATTAAGCCATAACCAGCATATACTTGCTGGATGTGTGGGAGTCAGTCATGAAATTCCAATGCTTGCTCCCACCAGAGGCCAGAGAGGAATATGATGCTTTTCTGGAGGAGGGTAATATAATGTCCTAAGACCTCCTCCTCTCGGCCCATGACACAGTGGATACAACCACCTGAATTATGGCCTCGGCAATAACTATCTGCCAGATGGCCTGGCTCAGGGAGGCTAGAGCGCCCCCTAACTTACAAGAGGTGGTCCTTGACCTGCCTTTTGGAGGTGACGCCCTGTTTCCCCCAGAAACCTTCTCAGTGGTGGGCACCGCTTGGGACCCCAGGGGAGAGGCCAAATACTTCGGCCTCCTCCGTTCTGCATCCACCCCTCCCACGTAAGCCCCTACCCTCAAATTCCCACTCATCTACATCATCGTGAGGACACAGCGAAATTTTCCTTTCCACTGTCATCACCCCACTGCAAGGTGCTGACACCCCTTTCCTCTCTCACCTGCAGTAAGGGTGTCCACCCAATTAGCTGCCACTCTAGTTTCAAGTTAGCCAGGGTATAAGACTTCACTGCATTGTCGCAGTGGACAGTTGAAACCTCCTCCCTTCCTTGGAAAAGGGGAACGGGGCTCGATCAGGACCAGCTTCCCTCCCTTGCACTATTCTGGCTGTGCATTCCACCCCCCCCCCCCGGTCTCGGGCAAACACGGGCCGCACCAACCAGCCCCACTTCCTGCACCATTTGTTCATCAGTACCGGGGCCCACCCTTACATACCCTCGGCAGCTGCTACCTCGGGCACTTACGGGGAATCTGCCCCCCCCCCCTTCTTGGGTACCCTTCAACCAACAATCCCTGTGCAGTTCACATCAGAATGGGTCTTGCCAGGGATGAGAAGCGCGTCTTGTAGTAGCCCCAGTGATTGCTGTAGAGGCTCCAACACGTCCATATGTGGTGTTCACCTGGGTGCAGAACCACTACTGTTTACTCAGATGCTCTACATCAGGTAGGCCCCATTCTCAATTCCAGGTTGGGGGGGGGGGGAACACCCTTGCTAGCATACCGTTGACACGCCGGGTAGCAAGCTCTACTGGGGCTCTCGACACCTTGGCTTGACAAGAACCTCCATTACCCTACCTGTCAGGCGAGTCGTGTCTGCATCATCATGGTGGACCTTAGCCTCCAAGGAAGGCCAAGGCAGAGCAGTCCAACCCCTGCCACCCTTATCCCCCTCTTTCCTCACAGAAGCTGAGGCTCTGTAACAGTCCCTTCCCTAGCGGGCAATCTCAGTCGTTAGCAGGACACCTATCCTAGCAGTCCTCATTCTAGGCCCACCCTACCAGAAGCGATCATCAGCCCTCCTTATACCCCCCCCCCCACTTGGGAAGCAGAGACCTAGTGTACCTGACTGGAACCTTCCAGATGAGGGAACCTACAGGGATGGCGCCAATGTCGCCTTTCCCTTGGAAGAGGAACAGCAGCGGGATACCTTATCTTGGGCCTTCCACATTAGCGTCCACCTTTCAGGCCTCAGTCCCTCGTCATAGCCAGGTAGAAGGCCACACTCCAAACACAGAAGCTCCTCCCTGAGCTGCTTGTACTCCCCATCTAGCCTCCCTGCCTTTAGGACACATATCCTGGGGCAACCTGCTATTTGCTTGGGGCCCTACAGTTCAACCGTCGGGTCACCTCTATGCAATGTTGGTGATGACCTTACCAGGACCTTTGTTCCCCTCACCTCCTTGTTGCTCACATATATATATAAATTCCTCTCTCACCCCCATGGGTGGTATGTGTCATCCTCAACCTTGGGTCCTCTACCAGAGGCCTGGGAGTTTGAGGGTTCTGCGCAGTATCTTAGCTGTTCCTAGCACTGCACTCTTCTGGACAGAGAGCTCTGATGTTCCTGGGATCTGTTGGAGCCACTCTCCCAGCTTAGGAGTCACAGCCCCGAGTGCTCCTACCACCACCAGGACCACTTTGGCCTTTACTTTCCACATCCGCTCTAGTTCCTCTTTCAGGCCCTGGTACTTCTCCAGCTTCTCATACTCCTTCCTCCTGATGTTGCTGTCACTTGGCACTGCTACATCTATCACCACCGCTGTCTTCTGGTCCTTGTCTATTACCACGATGTCTGGTTGATTGGCCAGTACCTGCCTGTCTGTCTGGATCTGGAAGTCCCACAGGATCTTAGCCCTGTTATTCTCCACGACCTTCTGTGGGATCTCCCATCTGGTCTTGGGAGGGTCTAGCCCATACACTGTGCAGATGTTCCTGTACACAATGCCAGCTACTTGGTTATGCCGTTCAGTGTATGCTGTTCCTGCCTGCATCTTACATCCTGCCACTATGTGTTGGACTGTCTCTGAGGCCTCTCTGCACAGTCTGCACCTTGGGTCCTGTCTAGTGTGGTAGACCCCTGCTTCAATGGATCTGGTGCTCAGTGCCTGTTCTTGTGCTGCTATGATCAGTGCCTCAGTGCTGTCTTTCAGTCCAGCCTTTTCCAGCCACTGGTAGGATTTCCCAATGTCAGCCACCTCAGCTATCTGTCGATGGTACATTCCATGCAGGGTCTTGTCTTGCCATGGCACTTCTTCTGCTTAGTCTTCCTCCCATGTCTGCTGCTGCCTCAGGCATTCTCTCAGCAGCTCGTCTTTGGGTGCCATCTTACTGATGTACTCCTGGATGCTCTGGGTTTCATCCAGGACAGTGGCTTTGACACTCACCAAACCCCGCCTGCCTTCTTTCCGGCTGGCGTACAGTCTCTGGGTGTTGGACTTGGGATGGAAACCTCTGTACATTGTGAGGAGCTTCCGGGTCTTCACATCGGCAGCCTCCATGACCTCCTTTGGCCAGCTCACTATACCGGCAGGGTATCTGATGACTGGCAGGGCGTACCTGTTGATGGCGTGGATCTTGTTCTTCCCATTGAGCTGGCTCTTGAGGACCTGTCTTATCCTTTGGTGGTACTTGGATGTTGCTGTCTTCCTTGCTTCCTCATCGTGGTTCCCATGTGACTGTGGGATGCCAAGGTACTTGTAGCTGGTCTGTATGTCTGCTATGTGGCCTGCTGGTAGTTCCACCCCATCAGTCTTCACTACCTTTCCTCTCTTTACTACCATCCGGCCACACTTCTCCAGTCCAAATGACATCCCAATATCCTCACTGTAGATCCGTGTCAGGTGGATTAGCGAGTCAATGTCTCGTTCATTCTTAGCATACAGCTTGATGTCATCCATGTAGAGGAGGTGGCTGATGGTAGTTCCACTCTTGAACTTGTATCCATATCCAGTCCTTGTGATTATCTGGCTGAGGGGGTTCAAGCCAATGCAGAACAGCAGCGGGGACAGCGCATCACCTTGGTATATGCCGCACTTGATGGCCACTTGTGCAAGCTGTCTTGGGTTGACTTCCAGTGTTGTCTTCCACAGTCCCATTGAGTTCTTGAGGAAGGTCCTTAGTGTCCTGTTGACTTTGTATAGCGCCAGACATTCACAGATCCATGTGTGCAGCATTGAGTCGTAGGCTTTCCTGTAGTCAATCCAGGCTGTGCACAGATTGGTCTGTCTAGACCTTGAGTCTTAGGCGATTGCTCTATCTATAAGCAGCTGGTGTTTTGAGCCTCTGGTATTGTTCCCAATGCCCTTCTGAGCTGTGCTCAGTTACTGGCTCATGTGGTCCTGTAGCTTGGCGGCTATGATGCCTGATAGGACTTTCCATGTTGTGGGGAGGCAGGTTATTGGCCGGTAGTTGGATGGTGCTGTTCCCTTGTGGGGGTCTTTCATGATCAGCACTGTCCTTCCTTGTGTTAGCCAGTCTGGGTGGGAGCCTGCTGCTAGCAGCTGGTTCATCTGTGCTGCTAGGGATTCATGCACTGCTGTTAGTTTCTTTAGCCAGTAGGTGTGGATCATGTCCAGGCCAGGTGCTGTCCAGCTCTTCATGTTCTTGACCTGCTGTTGGATGTCGGCTACTGTGATGGTGACTGGTTCCTGTTTCAGGAGATTGCTGTGGTCTCTTCTCAGGTCCTGAAGCCACTTTGCACTGGTGTTATGAGTCTTCTCTTTCTCCTAGATGTTCTTCCAGTACTGTTCAGTTTCTGCTGTTGGTGGCTCTGCTGTTATTGTGTTGTTGCACTGCAGGATGGAGTACACCGTGGATGGTTCTTTGGAGAACAGGGCATTTATCTTTTTGGCCTCTGCTTCTCTAGTGTATCTCCTTAGCCTGGTGGCCAGTGCTGTGAGCCTTTGCTTAGCAGTCTCTAGGGCTTCAGATGGAGTCAGGCCTTTGTATTTTCTCAGTAGCCGAGTCTTATCCTTAATCTCTACACCCTTCTGTGGTTCCACCAGCTGGTTAACTTCTCTCCGGGTTGCCTTGACCTTATCCTCCAACCTCATTTTCCAGGGGGGTATGTACTGGTGGTGGTCTTGATTGTGTAGCCAAGCATCTCTCCAGGATTACAGAGGCTGTAGCATATACCAGTTCATTGGTTTCAGTGATAGTGGTAGTAGGAATTGTCATTAGGGCTCTATTGGCATCTTCTAGCATACTATCTGATGGTACTTCTCCAATGAGCCTTGGTAATCGGTCTCGAGGGTTGACTGTAGCTAGTTTCTCCATGATCTTATGCCTCATAGCAGCTGCTGTGTTCTGTAATGGAGGGGGGGCAGTGAAGTTCCAGCTTCAGGTGGTGGCTGCACATCTAGTTGTTCTTCTGGGGCTTCTTCTTGAGTCTGGGAGGTAATGTGGAGTTGGTCTATCTCCAGTTGTGAGAGCAGCTGCCTCTTTACTATGTTGAAGTGGTGGGTAACTAGCTGTTTCTCGGTTAGTGTGGATGTACGTCTTTTTGTCTATCCATAGTCCCCTCATACATCCCCTCTCATTAGGTCTGCTGTTGTAGTAGCATTCCATCAATTCCAGGTTCTCTTGTCTCATCCATGCATGGTTTGTTCCAGTAGCCCACTTATCGTCAGATTGTCCTGGTTCCCCAACATCTGGTGTGGACCTTGTTAATCCAGGCAATGTCCGAGCTGGCATGACTCTCCTAGTTCGTGTCACTCTCATATTTGAGGTAGGCAAGTGAGGCATTAGGGGGTCTTTTGCCCAAGGACCCCTACTGGGAAGGTAGACAGGTACCCACCAGGATTTGAACCCCAGTCTCCTATATCAAAGGGCGTCGCTCTTAACCACTACGCTATCCAGTCACCTGGATATATGTGTGTGTGTGTGTGTGTGTGTGTGTGATAAACAGAGGAAAACAGGCTACAGTTCTTGTTTCCGAAACACTCAGAATTCAGAGGCTTGTCCCCCCACACGAGGAATGCCATCTGGTTCCTCAACTGGATATAACCCTCCACTTTGGGTTCTCTAAACCCAGGATACCTCCGGGATTCCATGGTCAATACTCTGCAGGTAGTTTCGCTTCCTAGGTGATTGGAAGATGACTTCTCCGTTCCCTGACAACTATATTTGGGGGGGGGGGGTGTAGCTCCGCATCAACATGTCTGCCCGCTGGTGCTCACGTTGGCACAATGTAGCTGTGAAACTGTCCTTTTGGTGGTGCCCTAGGCACACGAGACCGTATCCCTATACGGCATCTGTTCGAACCCTTTGGCCACCTCGACCGGGTAGCCAAGCGATAGCCAGCATCCTCCCCACCCTCCCTTCCCCCTTTTGAGTGTATGCTCGTGATGCTGGAATCCCACAGGATTATAGGCCAAGAAGCAGGCTCGCTCTCTCTCTCTCTCTCTCGCTCCCTCTCCGCAAGTTCTCGTGTTACCCAGGCTTTTATAGGTACCAAACTATCAGAATCGCACCAGGCTATTCCGCCGCCTTGGGGGTGCTAGTGCCCTGGAGTACCCCTCCAGTGAGAAATCTTGGTTTCGGTACCTTACTCAGTTCGAAGCATACACCTTGTGTACTACCTTGAGATCCTGTAGCCAGCATGCCCTGTGCCTCCCACTGCACCACTTCTGGCTTTGGCCTTCAGTGCGCTGGCTTGAAGTGTCTTGCTCAGACCCTTCTTGATCGATCTCGGGGTTCCTTTTCCCCCTATGCATACGTAGTTTGATTACTACTCTCATTGACCAGACTTGGCTAGGGCTGGTCATGGTCAGTCCAGGGGATGTGGTTCATCCCTCCCATGGCTACCTGCCTGGCCCGCATCGCCAGGCTACACCATGACTCTTGAATCCCAGCTTAGGCCTTAATGTGCTCAGCCCATGAGATAATATTCATCCTTTCCATTGTTTCCTGTGTGGGCCACAGTCATTATGGCTAATCCCACTCCAGCTGGCCTCCAGCATTCTCTAACGAGCTCATGCTGCAAGGGCCCATGGCCAGATGCTTATCTTCTGGTCTTCATACCTTGTGCTATACCACTTAGGTGTAGCATCCAAACGCAACCCTCTATGTTTTCATGTTGCGTTCTTGATCCTCGTTATGGTGACCTTGGTCCATCCTGCCCTCACTTACATGTCTCAGCAGGTTTGGCCCTGCTCCTGACTTTGGGTTAGCCCTAAGTTGTTGTTTCTTCTGTGCTACGTCAAGAGCCTAGTTCGTCTCTTGACTCTGGTTAGAATCTTGTTTGGTGGGCCTCTTCCCTTCTGGGGCGGTTTTGCTGTGCTGAAGGTGGAAGACACAGCTCCACCCGCCATCCATCAGCAAGGCTATTACTGAATGCATCTGAGCAGCGCTCGAAGAAGAACGGTGGGTTACTCACCAGTAACTGTCCTTCTTCGAGATGGGCTGCTCGGATCCAGTCAGGTCCCTCCCCTCCATCCCCACATCTGGAGTTGGCGACTCTGAGGACCTGAGGAGGGGTCGGGAGGTGGGCATATATATATAGCCATGGGGTGGCGCGAGGGGCAGTGCCCGTCTGCCCTCTCCTGACAGGCTGGGACAAAAGTTTTCCAACCAATCTGGTGCTCCGGCATGGAGACACCTATTACTGAATGGATCCGAGCTGTCCATCTCAAAGAAGGACAGTTACTGGTGAGTAACCCACCATTATCAAAGAAGGCAGGGAGTGAAAATGTCAGCTTGTAATTAGAGCAGTCAAGTGTGATCCTGGGAGAATATAGTTCAATCTCTGCATTTGCCCTGGAGTCCTTATGTGATGCCAGGAAAGTCACAAACTTTAGGTGCTGTGTGTTGCTTACTTTCTAGATGTCCAATTTGAGATACTTAGAACAAGATTTGCAAAACTGCTGAGCACTCAACCATAACAAATCAATGTACATTCTTCTTTGAATGACCTAAGGCATCTCAAACCGGGCACCTAAAATAAATGAACACTTGGTAATTTTGACCTAATTCTCTATATCACTTCCCCATCTGTAAGATGAGGGCAATTATACCAACTCACAGGTGTGTTTATTAAGGTAAATTAATGTTTGCGTAGCACTTGGATGTTACAGTGATGAGCACAATCAAAAAGCATGTAAGCAAATTAATATTTGTTGCAGCATATGGATGCTATATAGTAAATAAGGCTTCACGTTGAATAGTGAGTGTAAAACAAAACATTAAATAGCTGTTTATTATACGACCATGCTGTACACTGAATGAGGCAGAGAGAACCTGTGAGGGGAATAATATCATATGTTTTTGTCATTAAAGGCTCTTTGGCAAGGCTCCCCAAACTTCCTGCTGCGTAGGCCCCATCCCTCAGTCTTGCTTTTATGGTGGGCCAAAGCAGCTGGGGCTGTCTCACATGGTTAGGTGTTGGGGCGGGGGGGCAAGAGCAGGCCCTGGGTGGGATGGGCAAGTGGCTGCCATACAGCACTGCTTGGCACTGGGAGTGGTGCAGCTCCAACCAGAGTGTTGCTAAGTCCACTTGGGAGAGGGGAGTGACCTCTGCAGATCACTGCTTGGGGCTGGGAGTGTAGTGTTGGGCTCATGTGGGAGAGAGGTGGGGAAAGAGGGGGGTGAGAGTGGGGTGTGTGCCAGTCAAAACGTGTGCAGGCCTAATGTGGCCTGCGGGCCATCGTTTGGGGCCTCTGCTGTATAGTAATCCTTATAGACAAGGGGCATTCCACAAGGAATCTTAATTCTGACATTTCCTAGAAGTTGAGTGCTTGACTTTGCAGCTTTAGTGTTCTTTTAATGCAATTTAAAAAAAAAATGTAATAGAATTAAAAGTAATATTACTATACTGTTGGCAGAACTTGGCCTCCATTTTCCAGAGCTGTAATGATTTGTGTCCCAGTTTTATGTCTAGACTAACACGGCTATCACTTTTGAAATTGACCAGTTTTATGTCACTCTCAAAATGGATTGAGTTGATTTCTGCCTATTTCTTTGGGATTAGTAATGGAAAGAATTGGTACCAAAACAGAATCTTTTGAGTATGTTCGCTTGGTTCTCGCCTAGTAACAATAGGAGTCAAATATCCCATTTATACTCTGTGGATTAAATTAGTTATTGTGATTATCTCCAGATGAGGATCTTCATTCTGTCATTGTTTTGTCCTACTTTTACCTAAATCCCTTTTTCATCAAAGTTTATGCCAAAATCATCTTGTTTTCTGTTACTTTGGCAAAAATTGAGTCACATTTTTCCCTGGTTTGAATAATTCAGGGATTGATTTATGAAGTGTTCGGAATACATGTCTTTTGCATAAGGGCAAATTCTGTGATACCTCCTGTTTTTCTTTCATTATGGATTACTTATGAGTTTAGTGAAATAATTGGCAAGTGTGAGAAAAGAGCTGGGTGGTCTACGTCTGCTACTGCTGCTGGTCTTGGGATCTGTAGCAGGAAGGCACGCCCCCCCTCAGAGAGAGCCCAGAAAGATCTGCAGGATGGCTGGGGGCAGAGCCAGAAGGGAGCTGTCAATCAGCCTGGAAGTGGAGGGGCGGGACAGGAAGTATAAAAAGGGAGGCAGGCAGCTCAGTTCAAGCCAGGTCAGTGAGGGGGAAGGATGCAGCTCTGCCTGCTCCAGATCCTGTGCTGCCCCGTGGAGGAGCTGCGCTCTGGCCTCTGGACCCAGGCCCGTCGTCTGGCAGGGGCTGTCCACGGGCAGTGACTGGGACCCACTGCTCGAGCCCTGGGCCACCCCACACCCACAGGAGGAGCCACTAGTAGGGGGGCCAGTGAGTGGTCCTGAGTTGGCACCTGTTGAGGACCCTGAACCCCAACCCACCTTGTGTGACTTGGAAGAGCTACCTCTGGCTGCTGAGGACCCCAAGTCTCTGCCTGTCTCCTGCGACTTGGAGAAGGTACCCCTAGCTGCTGAGGACCCCGCACCTCTGCCCACTTCCTGCAACCTGGAGAAGTTACCCCTTGCAAAAGAACCAGAAGGACTCGCCGACTTACCACCACCCGACAAAATGGAGGGGTTTCACAATCTACCCCAGGGGATTACCCTGAGGAGATGGAGGATGACGTATGGCTAGAGCTGGGGACCAGGGGTGAGTCAGGGGAGTGCAGGACTCAACCCTTGGTGGAGAGCCACATCTCAGGGGCAGCGTGTTGTGGGCAGGACTCCGCTGACCCCAGCACCGAAGCCTCAGGTCCCGTGGGCTACCCCTCAAGATCAGGGTGTTGTGGCCAGGACCCCACTGACCCCTGCACCAAAGCCCCGGGCCTTTTTGGGGACCTGACTGGGACACAGTGGAGTGGAGTGACCCCATACCCCTGCTGATCCCTTCCCCTAACCCGAGCACCCTTGCAGTCTGCGAACCCTGCGGTGATATCGTCCCTTCCAAGACACCCTAAAAGACATTTGTGACTTTGATGGTACCCTGCTAAGAGGCTAAAGACTTGGACCCAGCCCTACAGAGGGCTGAGGGTTGTATGACTTTGCCCAGCCAAGGGGCCAGAGACTTGGTAGCCCTGCCCTATGCCGAGCTGGTGGCTGGGTAGCCTTGCCTAGGACAAGGAACTAAAGAATTGGAGGTCTCGCCCCTGAGCGGGGGCTGGAGACCTTGGCAGGCCGCCCCTCCCCCTCAGGAGGGTAAGGGGCCCTGTTACAGGATCTCATGTCTATTCAGCCCCAGCACGGAGTGCAGTCTGCTGACTTAGTAAAATTTGATGGTGTTCGCAGAGAAGGACCATGGCCTTGGTTCAGTGTTACAGGTGCTTAGCCAGGTTTATTGTCGAAAAGCACTGTGTTAGTGCCACAGCTCAGTGGTTACAGGTTACACAATGTGACAATGTACCAGATCAATCAACATAACATGATGTTGTCCCCAGATCAGTAAAAAAATATGGTCCCTCCTATGACTTTTCATATAACTGGATACAAACAAGTTACGTGTTACACTCCATGTGATGTTAGTTAGTGCGCTTATACTTTTTGTCTGCTAGTTTCAATAAAACATCCTCATCCATTAATCTGGCATTCCATCCTTATCTTGCAGTGGATCTGTGTGTCTCTGTACCTCCTCACCGACTGAACAGGACTATGCTTACTTTTTTTGCTAATACCTGGTGTGTTACAGTTCTGCTAAAGCAAAACCTACTTTGGTTCATACCACTGACCATGCCTAAGGCTTCAGCAAAGCCTACAAGGGTCAGTCTAAGAAATGAATAAAAATTCAATTAAAAACATCTTGAATTATAGAAATTGACTTTTGTTTCAGTCATGCCACAAGGGGAGGTTTGTTAGGCAGCATTCATATTATGAATTCTATCAAGAAACCTGTTTTGCCTAAGAAGAATAGAGCACTTTTTCTTTTTCAATCAAGCTGCTTAATCCAAATATAAAATATTGCTGTTTGAGGTGACAGTATTTATACACTTTTAATTAGTGTAGACTCATAGGCTATTTCTACATCTACAATTTTAGTTTTGACTTGCAAGTCTGAACTAAATAAGTCCAAGGTTAGTTTGAACTAACCTCAGACTTTTTTAGTTCAAACTAACTGCGCGTTCTAGTTTGAATGAACTAAAATGTTAGATCTAGAATGAAAGGTTAGTTCGAACTAATGGCTTAGTTTGAACTTCTTAAGTTAGAACTTATCTTTAGTTTGTGTATTGCACACACCAGTCTGAACTAACATTGGTAGTTATTAGTTCAAACTAAGCTTTGCCTAGTTGAAACTAAGAAATTTCTTAGCTGCCAAGCTCAGTCTTGAAGCCAGCTAGGTTTCTTGTCCCCACTACTGTCCTTAGAAGGCTATTTCAGAACTTCACTCCTTTGATGGTTAGAAGCCTTCACCTAATTTCAAGTCTAGACTTTATGATGCCCCATTTATATCCATTTGTTCTTGGGTCCACATTGGTAATGAACTTAAATAAAGTCTCTTCCTCTCTGCTATTTACCCTCTGGTATATTTGTAGAGGGCAATCATATCTCCCCTCAGCCTTCTTTTGGTTAGGCTAAATAAGTCAAGCTCTTTGAGTATTCTCTGATAAGGCGGGGTTGCCATTCCTTGGATCATCCTAATAGCCCTTCTCTGCACCTGTACAGAAATTTTGTACCATGAATAAAAGTTAATAAATTTTATCATCCTGTCAGTAAAAACTACATTTCCCCCACTATCTCCTCAGGTGTTGCTGCTACGTCTACCTGCGTAGCTCAGGACTGGAGGAGAAGTGCTGCTGCTATTGCATCCTCATCTGCACCTACTGCCTGGCTCTAGGCTGGAGAGGAGAGGTGGCTGCAGTCCCCCACCCCTGTCTAGCATGGTATTGGAGAGGAGGAGTTGATGTACCCACTCACTTCTAGCCTTGGGGTTGGAGGGGAGGGACTGCTGCACCTACTGCCTGGCTCGGGGCTGGAAGTGAAGGACTCTTGCTGCACCTGCTTGGGGCTGGAGGGGAGGGGCTGATGTTGCTCCCTGGCATGCTGGATGGCAGCCATTGGCAAGCCAGACCTTGGGGCATGGGTTGAACAACACAGGACCAGCTGCTCTCTACTTCTTCCTTGTCCTTCCATCTTCAGTTACTGCATGCTATGCTCCTTCTTCATTCTACAACTACACAGGCCTGTTCCTGAGCTTCATTTCTCCTTCACTAGCCCATCTTCTCCTCTGCCTGGCTCTCACAGTCACGTGCTTCCACTGGACCATTTCCTCACCAGCATTCCCCCCTCCTCTCATCTGCAAGTCTGGGCCTTTCCCTTCAGCCGCCTCATGACTTTGCTCCATCATCTGCTAAACTCCGCTTCTAAACTCAGAGTTTCCACTGGCATCTCCAATCCTTGAATTTTCTCTCCCATCAGCTCTGTGAGGTGGCGCTTCATATAGATGAAGCTCTTTTGAGGTACCCCTGCCAAGACCATGTACATCCTGCAGCTTCCACACCCAGTCTTCATCACTCCTTGAGTGACTATTGGTGCTGCCTCTATGTGGCACAGCTTTCTTATGTGTCCTGTCACTGGGGGGGGACTTACCAGCTCTGCCCCCCCCAACCCCCAACAAGCACTACAACAATATCAAAACACCTTCTTCAAACTCCACTGTTTCCTGGCTCCTGTGCCACTGCTTCTCTGAATGGCTGCTTTTATAGGCCCCGTAATCAGGCTCAGCTGCTCTCAGTGCCCTGGTTCTTGTGCAATTTTTTACTTTCAAACTGACATTTAATGATCCTGTTTTGTGGAAAGTGTTGCCCACACCTTCCTTTAGGATCAGTAAAATGATGGAAATCATCCATGCAATGGGTTCTCTCTCTTTGTGTATCTTTAGTAATTGCTTCTAAAACAATCAAGGATATAGCTTTTAAAGAAAGCTGCATTTCACTCATCAGTGTTTGCTGCTTTGTCATTTTCTTAGTCTTGTATAGGAATATTTTGGAAATTTTTATGGGAACTTGAACATCTTCTCTTTGTGCATTGTAAGTTCTGGAATCTTTCTGAGCTTATTCAGAAACTTTTATCTGAATCTCTTCTTCCTCTTCCAGGTAAATTTTAGCTGAATGCAGTAATGCTTCAGCGACTTCTGTCTTCATGCATTTAAAGTGTTTTTTACATGTCTAATTTTTCATTACTACTTACAGGTGCCCATTCTGTTAATCAGTATACTTAGTCTTCTGGTTTGTTTCTGTATTACAAATACTTTTGTATAGTACAGGCACGGCCAAACTGCAGCTCATGAGCCGCATGTGGCTCTCGAAAGAAAAATGGTGGGTTACTCTTCAGTAACCGTCCTTCTTCGAGATGGGCTGCTCGGATCCATTCAGTAATAGGTGTCTCCATGCCAGAGTGCCGGATTGGTCGGAAAAACTTTGTCCTAGCCTGTCAGAAGAGGGGAGGTGGCCACTGCCCCTCGCGCCACCCGTGGCTATATATATGGCTGCCTCCCCGCCCCCTCCTCAGTTCCTTAGAGTCACCAACTCCAGACGCGGGGATGGAGGGGAGAGACCTGAATGGATCCGAGTAGCCCATCTCAAAGAAGAACGGTTACTGAAGAGTAATCCACCGTTCTTCTTCGAGCGCTGTACACATCAAGGTAATTCCCTTTCAGGGTTAACAAGGGGTGACCCTGGCCGTACTTGGTGAGGTTGGGGAAGCATGGGCTACCTTGGAGGTGGTAGACCAGAGTGGGGATTCCCAAGGCGAGCCCCTGGTTCCCAGTAGATAACCATAGGGTAGAGACGGGGAACCGTACGAGGGTGAGAAGGGAGGGGGGCGTGCCTGGGCCCTGTGTTGGGTGAAAACCTTCTGTAAAGGTCCCTTCCTGACAAAGTAGCTATCCAGGTAGCTCAAGACCACACAGAAGTGTCCCCTTAATGCTCAGATCTTGTCAAAAAGGGGAGAGGGAGAGGTTTTTGGTCGCAGTGCAGAAGACGCTGGTGTGACCTGGGCATCCCCACCCCTTCCCCTAACCCGTAGCGAGGGGGCCTACCTGAGACACATGTCATGGCCACAGGCAGAGTCGTCTTGTGGGTAGGCTTTGGATGTGTGTGTCTTGGAGCCCTGCTGCAGCTGGGCGACAACAAGATGCGTCTCCATCCCTCAATGAGGGGTTAGGGGGAAGAGCGTGATGGGGAGTATTCGGGAAAGGAGGGTTGTTAGGAGTAGAAGAGGGGCGGCTTTGTCCTCAGGAAAGTCGCTGCTTAAGGATGGTGGGCGGGTGTTGGTGGTGACTACGGTATTGGAATACTGGCACCATAAGCGGGCATCATACATTGTCAACCCCGGCATCCCGATTGAAGCTTTGGTCCTATGATCAAGGGAGGGAAAGAAAAGGGAGGGATCGATGTGAATCCTTGCAAGCCTATCTTCCCTATGGGGAAAAGGTAAGGGGACAATGGCACCACGGGGACCCCCTAACCCCCAAAGGTAAAGAGGGTAATGGTCAGAGGGGCTCCTCCCTGGGGAGGGGTGACCGAAGGTCCTCTTTCCGCTGTGAGTGAGGCAAAAAGGGGAAAAAATGAAAAAAGGGAAATTGTCCCACCCAGGGAATTGGAAAGCTAAGTCGGGGCCCTGGAGGGAGGAGGCCAAAATATTTGGCTTCTCCCTGGGGATCCCAGACTGTACCCACCACAGAAAAGGTTTCCAGGGGGAACAGAGTGTTTCCCTCAAAAGGCAGGTCAAGGACTGCCTGCTGGGTGTTAGAGGGTGCTCTAGCCTCCCTGAGCCATGCTACCCTACGGAGGGTAACAGCTGAGGCCATGGTGCGAGCTGCGGTGTCCACTGCATCATTGGCTGACAGAAGGTGGTCTTGAGCTATTATGTTGCCTTCCTCCAAGAAGGCATCATACTCATCTCTGGCTTCAGGTCGGAGCACATTCCTAAATCTCCCAAGGGATTCCCAGACATCCAGCAGGTACCTACTGGTTATGGCCTGGTTGTTTGCCACCTGCAGTTGGAGAGCCGACAAGGAGTACACCTTGCGGCCTAACAAATCCAGTTCCCTGGGCTCCTTGGAGCCAGGGAGGGGGTCCCTGAGGCATTCTCCAGCCCCCATTGCCATCTGGATTACATCTCTGGGGGGAACTGGGTGGCCAGCGAGCAAGGGGTAGTCCGATTTGGATACCCGATATTTCATGCTCGCTGTGTCCGAAACTGGGGGGATGGAGGTTGGATTTTGCCACTGTGAGCATGCAAGGTTCCACACGCTCAGGTGGGGCGGGATTACTAGAGGCACCATGGACACGAATGCCGGCCCAAACAAGGTATTGGGAGGGAGGGTCAGGGGCTCCACCTCCATAACTAAGTGGGCTGTGGCTCGGTACAACAGATCGAAGTGTGCTGGAAGGTTGCCCATGAAGGACTTCAGTGCCAGAGAGAGCACGGCACCGGGGGTCTGCCGTGGAGGGGGGGGGAGTGCCCTCAGGAGACCACTCTTATGGTCGAAATCGGAAGGGTGATGGAGCTGATGTGCAGTGTCGGGGCTGTTTGGAGCCCCTGGATGGGCCCTCTTCTGGGCTGGAGGCATGGGACGGGGATCGGGATTCCCGGCCAGGTGCTGTCAGTGGAGAGGTGCCTGCCCCTGCCAGGGTGCAAGGCGGGGGGCTGGATGGTGAGGGTGAGCATCCCGTGTGAACCCAGGCCTTCAAAATGAAGGCTGGTTTGCCCTTTCTGATTGGGAGTGGGGCAGATGGGGTAGGAAGGAGCAGCAGGGCTTGTGCTGCTTCCACTGCTTCTGGGGTGGACGGGACAAGAAGTGACTCTGCATGGGTCTCAGGTAAGTCGTCGCTAGGGGAGGGTTCCTGTTCCCCCTGTACCGGGCTTCGCAGTGCCAAGGGTGGGGTTGTCTGGTGCCGAGGTGATGTCGGCACCAGTGAAGCTGGGCTGTAACATGCTGTCGGCATCGGAGGTGAGCTGGCGTGGTGCCAAGGTGAGCCCAGTGCTGATGGTGCTGGGCTGGTTGAGGGCGACCTTGATCGGTGCTGAGGTGCCAGGTAGGCGCTGTGGTGCCGGAGTCGGCACCGAGGTGTTGCGGTGGCAGTGGTGGTGGCCATCGGTGGCACAGTGCCACGTAGGCTCCGGCACCAAGCTGGGTCTCGGTGCTGGGGTCTCACCCAAAGCCTCGGGTGAAGGGTGCCGAGCCTCCTCCAAGGCTAGGGCACGGCGTCACTGTTCCCTCTCCTTAATCGTTTGAGGTTTAAAGGAGAGACAGATGGAACATGCCGAGACCATGTGGTCTTTGCCCAGGCACCTGAGGCACGGAGACACCTATTACTGTATGCATCTGAGCAGCGCTCGAAGAAGAAGTGTGGCTTGTAGAAGAGCACAGCAGGAAAGTACGGCAGGTTCAGAGCTGAGGGGAAAGTGCAGCATGGTCGGGGATGGCAGGGAAGCGGCGACATGGTCAGAGACGGGTGGGGGAAATGCAGCAGGGAAGCAGCAGCATGGTCAGGGATGGCAGGGAAGCTCGGCATGATCAGAGATGTGGGAAAAGCTTGGCATGGTCGGGGATGGCAGGGAAGTGGCAGCTTGGTCAGAGACGGGGGGAGAAGCGTGGCATGGTCAGGGAAGCCACGGCATGTTTAGATTTTCTCATAGGCCCTAATGTAGTTTACTCCTCGTTAAAATAAAATCGTGTTTTTCAAGTCTTGAACATGATGTGGAATACTAAGAAATGAAAGTACAAAGGAGAAAAGTTTAAAATTGAAAGTAGATTACTTTCAATTTTTGGCACAACTTACTGCTATGAAGCATTGTATTGCACAATGAAATTTGTTAAATCAAAACATTGTGCAATACTTAGATCAGCAGCTGAGAGAGCTTTTATATACTGCATTGACAAGTTACTGCCCAGATTTTAAAACATTTGCCACTAGCCTGCAGTGTTCTGTATCCAGCGATAGCTTAGTTTTTACTGTATAGGCCTACTTTTCATGGTAACTTTAAGTAATTATTAGAATCTGACATTAGTAGGATCAATATTTGCCCTGTTTTTATGATAAAATTAAAGTGCACGATGAATTTTAAGCTTAGTAATTTTGGAGCAGGTAAAAGTGTGTGGTTATATGCCTCAGTGCAGATCTCAAAGGTTAAATAATCAACTTGTACAGCTCTTGAGTTCCATAAGTTTGGCCACCCCTGCCATGTAAAGAAATGAACTATTAAGTGAGTTAGAGTACTATGAAATACATATATCATTAAACTTGGTGTAATCAAAATTTTGCAAGTTGCAATTTTGCAACAGTTATCTTGCCTGGGAGGTATAACTTGAATTTGAGAGCCCAAGAGTTTTTGTTTGAATTTACAAGCTGAGGGGTTACTATGGCCTTAATTACAGAGAATCATTTTTAATTGCTTCCAACCAGACTATGTTGGTTTAAATCACCAGTTTATATCAGTAAGCAGAAAACCTTGATATAAATCAATTTTAATCATGTTTTCTATCTGCATTTTATGGTTATTTCCCTAAATGTTCTTTCATTGCTGATTAAATATGCTGATTTAATTTAAAACTAAATGCAGTTTTTATACTAGATCTGACACCACTTTTTTTAACCAAGAGGATACATTTAATATACATTTGTTCAGCTTCTTGGTTTTTGCATTTTTTTTAATTGTTAAATTTACTAGATAATTAACTTTTTAGTTATGATTTATATCAAGCTGCATTTGGACGGAAACTGGAATTCAGTTAGCAGGCTTTTGCCTTCTGTGGTGACTGTCTTGTGAATAATGATTGGTTACTCTTTTGAATCATAGAATCATAGAATCCTAGGGTTGGAAGGGACCTCATAGGTCATCTAGTCCAACCCCCTGCCAGAGGCAGGACCACTCCCACTCTTTCTTCAAGATGGGCTGCTCACATATATTCAGTTACAGATGTCTATGTGCCACAGCTCAGAAAGTCTTCAGCATTAGTCTGTCAGGTCAGGGCACACAGCCAATGCCCCCTCCACGCCACGACTGCGGCTATATAGGTGACCGTGACCCTGACCTTCCCAGTCCCATATACCTTTGCCAGCTGTGTTAGCGGGGACGGTGGGAGGGACCTGAATGTATGTAAGCAGCCCATCTCAAAGAAGGACGGTTACTGGTGAGTAACCAACCTTTCTCCTTTGAGCGCTGGTCACATACAGGTGATTGCTAGCCGTACCCAAGGATGGTAGGAGCAGTTACAGTCTACCCACACTGAGTACAGTTCTGCCCAAAGTGGCATCATCTCTAGCCTGCTGGTAAATGGTATAGTGCGTTGTGAAGGTATGTATCGACGATCACGTGGCGGCCCTGCAGATCTCTTGGATTGGGACCTTGGCAAGAAAGGCCATGGAAGACGCCTGAGCTCTGGTGGGGTGGGCTAGGAGAGGTGTATTTGATCTTCTGTAGCAGTCTTTGATGCAGTTCACAATCCATTTGGAGATGCATTGAGAGGACACTGGGGAGCCTCTCATGTGTTCAGCGACTGCTACGAACAGCTGGGAGGTCTTGCGGAAAGAACATGTGCGCTCAATATAAATTAGGAGCACTCTCCTGACATCCAAGGTGTGCCACTGTCTCTGGTTTTCTGTAACTTGGGGGTCGGGGTAGAAAATCGGCAGGCAAATTTCTTGATTCATGTGGAAGGGAGTGGCCACCTTGGGCAGGAAGGAAGGATGGTGGCAGAGGACCACCTTATCTGGAAAAAATGTCGTATATGGGGGCTCGGAGGAAAAGGCTCGCAACTCCGAAGCCCTTGTGGCTGAGGTGATTGCTACCAGGAAAGCCACCTTCCAGGATAACATAGGGTGGTTCTGTCAAAGCCCGTAGCACAATGCTCAGATCCCACTGAGGGGTGGGCTTACGAGGGTGGGGAAAAAGCTTTCCACCCCTTCAGGAACCTGTGAGATTTGGGGTACGAAAAAAACTGGAACACCATCAACCCTTTAGTGGAAGGCCGAAATTGGCGCTAAATGGAATCTTAGTGAGGACAGGGATATGCCTTTTTCTCTTAGGTCTAAGAGAGAGTCCAGAGCAGAGATAGGGTCTATTTCTTTACCACTTGCAATGTAGGTGGACCTGGTGGAGGGTTTTCTGCTACCAACCAGGACCTTTTTAACCCTATTTGAGCAGCACCTCTCTTGCTCGCTGAGCCGGAGATCATCCAGTTTGTCAAATGTAGGAGACCTGGGTTCGGGTGTCGGAGATGCCCTGAGTTCTGTGTTAGGAGATCCACCCACTGGGGTAGGTGGAGCAGGGTGCTTATGGACATGTCCTGCAGGAGCGGGAGCCAGTGTTGTCTGGGCCAGTCCAGAACTATCAGAATGATGCGTGCTCCATCCGTCAGGGTCTTCAATAGCTCTCTGTGGATCAGGGGAAATGGTGGGAAGGCATACATCAGGGCCCCCGACCAGCTGAGGAGGAAAGTGTCGCTGAGAGATCCCTCCTCCCAGCCCCAGAGGGAACAAAATTGAGGGCATTTGTGGTTTTGTTCTGTGGCAAACAGGTCCACCTGGGGGGTCCCCATCTGGTTATGAGAACACCTTGTGGTGGAGGGGACCACTCATGATTCGCTAGGGGTCTTCTGCTGAGTGAGTCCGCAGGGTCATTGTCCACCCTGGGGAGGTGGGAGGCAATCAGCGTGAAGTGGTGATCTATTGCTAGTTGCCAAAGCTTGCACGCTTCCTCACACAGAGTCAAGGAGCGAACCCCTACCGCCAGTTGGTATAAAACATGGCCGTTGTATTGTCTGTGGGGACCTGGACCATTCTGTCACAGATTTTGTCGAGAAAGGTCATGCAGGCCAATCTGATGGCCTGGAGCTCCTTCACATTTATGTGGAGGAGTTTGTCCTTGGGGCTCCAAACACCCTGTGTGGACAGGCCCCTGGACAGGTGTGCCCCCCCAACTGGAGTCCGAAGCATCCATTATCAGGGTCACTGAGGGCTTGGGCTCCCTGAATGGGATGCCCCCATCGTGAAATAGGACATACTGGGGAACCGAGAGTACCTTGTCCAGACAGTCTTTCCATGGCCAGAACATCATAGCGAACCAGAACTAGAAAGGTCTCATCCTCAGGCGCGCTGTTCGGATTACCGAAGTGGCCACCGCCATGTGTCCCAGAAGCTGCATGCACTGGCGCGCTGTGGTTACACCCGGTGCTTGCAGTTCCGTGGTGATGGTGCAAATGGACCGAAATCTTGACGGGGGCAATGACGCCGTGCCCTGTTGAGCGTTTAATCATGCCCCAATGAATTCTATGTCCTGAGTGGGGCTGAGCTTGGACTTCTTTGTGTTTATGCGGAAGCCAAGGAACTTGCAGAGTTTCACCACCAGGTTGAGGTGGTTTTGCACCTGCCAACTTGACTTGCCCACTATGAGCCAATCGTCCAGGTAGGGGTAGATTGTTATGCCCCTCCTGCATAGAAACACTGCTACCGGTGCTACACATTTTGTGAACACCCTGGGAGCTAGCGACAGACCCAAAAGAGAGGGCTGTGAATTGGTAGTGGTTTTGTGCCACCACAAACCTGAGAAATCTGTAGTGGGGTCGGATGGCTATGTGAAAGTAAGTGTTCTTTAGGTTGAGAGCTGTGAACCAGTCTTCTGGGGACAGAGAGGGGACAATCTGGGGCAAGGAAACCATGCGGAACTTTATTCTCTTTATGTATTTGTTTTGTTTAGTACTCTGAGGTCTAGGACTGGCTGTAGGTCCCTGTTGGGTTTGGGGACCAAGAAGTAGTGGGAGTAGAACCCTTTGCCCCGCTCTTGTCTGGGGACCTTTTCTATGGCCCCGAGGGAGAGGAGTTTTGGCATTTGGCCTCAAGCCTGTTTGACAGTTCCCAGTTCTCTGAAGTTGCACAAGGGGGCGTTTTTCTGTCCAGAGGGATTGAGAGGAACTGGACACGGTATCCTCGCACCACTGTGTTGAAAACCCACTGGTCGTAAGTCACGTGGGTCCACTGGGGGGCAAAGTGGTGGAGGCGGTGGGGGGAGAACAGGGGCCCTGCTGCGCTGCCCTTGAGGGGACCGTCAAAAATGCTGTTTGTGGCTGGATGAATGGTCAGGCCCCTACCCGTGCCTTCCTGACTGTGAGCCTCTGAGCTTTCCCCCTTTACCTGAGTGGGTCTTGTCCTTGTCCAGATCCCCAAGATGGTGCTGGGGAAACTGGAGGGATCTCAGGAACTGGCTCTGCAGTTGAAATTGCTGCTTTAGCTGCTGCAACTGCTGTTGGAGCGGCCTTGTCAAGTGCCTGATGGGTTGTGGAGTGTATATCCTCAGGTATTGAAGTGTGGCCCTCAAGTCCTTCATACCGTGGAGCTTTATGTCTGTGGATGGGGCAAAAAGGTTAGGACCTTCGAAGGGGAGGTCCTGAGTAATTTGCTGTATTTGCTTGGATAGGCCGGAGCCTTGGAGCCAGGTCAGCCAGCGCATGACGACTGAGGAGGCCATAGTGTGGGTAGCCTGCATCACAGGTTGCCACTAGGGCATCTCTAGATGTGCCTTCTCCTTCCTCGAGCATAGCCTAGAAGTCTCTCAGGCACTCCTCGGAGATGGGCGTGTGGAAATTCCATGTGGCTTCCCACAGGTTGAA
Organism: Podocnemis expansa; assembly: GCA_007922195.1. NCBI lineage: Eukaryota > Metazoa > Chordata > Testudines > Podocnemididae > Podocnemis > Podocnemis expansa. Next base: position 22,453,709 of record ML682059.1, on the reverse strand, counting down.
GATGTAGCGCATCATTAGGGCTGAATGGTTGGAAATATGGAGCTGGAGGGCAGCGGAGGAGTAAACTTTCCTCCCCAGTAGATTGAGTTTCTTCGACTCTTCGTTCTTGGGCATGGAACTTGGTTGGCCCTGTCTCTCCCTTTGATTTACAGCAACAATCACGAGGGATCCTGGGGGCGGGGTGATGAAACAAGAAGGAAAACCCCTCTGGGAAGACGTAGTATTTCTTATGTGCAGCTTTGGACACTGGTGGAATCAAGAAAGGTGTTTGCCAGTGTTCCTGGACAATACGGAATAATCCTGAATGCAATGGAATTGCCACCCTCGCTGGGGGGGGGGCGCTTTACGGCATGCATTGAAGAGGGAGTCATCCTCTTCCTGGATTACTCCCAATTTCAATTTTAGGTTTGCTGCCATACGGCAGAGTAGGTCCTGCTTGTCGCGGGGATCTCCCTCGCGATCAGTGGAGATGTCAATTAGGTGCTCGTCAGGTGAAGAGGAGGATTGAGCCTGTGATCTACTACATTGTATAGAGTTGGGGTCAGGTTCGTCATCAGAAAAATCCAAGGACTCTGGCAGTGGTGACCAGGCATAACTAGAGAAGGCGTCATCGGTTGATGTGTTCAGCCAGTCGAGGGTCCACTTGTTATGAGGTGACCTTGTTAGAGGTGTTACCACAGGGGGAGCGGAGATCTCTCCCTGTAGCTGTGGTCTGTTTGACCTCCTTGTACTCGGAGATACGGAGCTCTTACGGAGTCTTTTCCTGGGGCGCTGCTCCTGTGGAGGGAGGAAGCGGTCCTCGGAGGACGATCTGGAAGACCCTCCTCTTGATGTCTGGGAGCCCGGTACCGAGAGCTCTTCTGAGGAGCAATGGAGAGGAGTTTCTTGCCTCTCTGTACCGGACTGTGGTACTGGAGGAGGGCTGGGAGGTGCCGTGCATGGGCCCGGCGTCGGGCCGGTTGCTGGTACCGGGTCGGAAGATGGTGCAGAGCTGCAAGCTGGTACCGGTATTGGCGTTGATTCCTCAGTTGGCAGTACCAGATCTGGTACTGGCTGGCGATGCCAGGACTGGCAGTACTGGGCTGGATGTTGGTGCTGGGTTTGACGTTGGTACCATGGGAGGTGGTACCGGACCCTGCGGTGCTGATGAGGATGGCGCCATTCTAGACCTTTTCTTCGTCTACTGCACCAGGGTCGGGTTTGGGTGCCCATGGTGGGCTGTCGGGGTTGCCTGTGCTGGTACCCTTCTTGGGGCAGCCGAGAGGCTACCCAGTGACCAATGAACTCGGTGCTGGGATGGTACCATTGAGGGTCGAGATTTCAAGCCTGGTACCGACGATCAGTGGTGGGTGTCCTGAGCTGGGACCGATCGAGGTTCTGGTGGAGTGCTCATGGCTCGGCCGGTTTCAGGGGTGGTGGCTCCACTCCCCGAGAGCAAGAGGAGGCAGTGCTCCCTTTCCAATGGGTCCTCCGCTTGAAGGACAGGCAAATGGGGCATTCCGCCATGAGGTGGGACTCACCCAGGCAAGCGAGACATTTCATGTGTAGGTCATCCATCGGGAAAGCCTTGCAGCACCTTAAGCATGGTTTGAAACCAGGCATCTTGAATTTTGCATGGAGACAGGCACTTGCATTTCGCAAGTTCATGCTGATCCGAAACTGACGCTGATGGCGGAAAAAGGAACTGGGAGGGTCAGGGTCATGGTCACCTATATAGCTGCAGTCCTGGTGTGGAGGGGGTGTTGGCTGTGTGCCCTGACCTGACAGGCTAATGCTGAAGACTTTCCGAGCTACCATGTGCTGTGGCACATAGACACCTGTAACTGAATGATGTGATCAGCACTTGAAGGAGAACTTTCTGTGTTTACTTGAGGGTCTTTTTATCTCTGTCTGCCATTGATTTTTGTTTTTTATGATGCAGAGTTGATGAACCTATATCCTTTTAGGGGTGTTCTCCATTCATGCTGTGCTATAGTCTAGGGCAGGAGTCTCAAACACACGGCCCCTAAAGCTATTTCCTACGGCCAGCAATGATGCTGTTGTTACTGATAGTTGCAATATCATCATAAAAAAGGGTTTCAGTGGTGTGGCCCTTGGCCTAACGTACTAGTCCTCATGTGGCCCTGTACTAGTGCTCATATGGCCTTTGTGGTGATTTGAGTTTGAGATGCCTGGTCTAGGGCTAGATCCTTCAAACTTTCAAAGTTGACCTTTTTCACAGGTTGCTACATTGACTTTCATATGGGCCTTTCTTCCTAAAAGCTTGCACCTGTATGTTTTTGCAGCTGCTGACAAAAACTCCATGATGTGCTGGTGGAATATCACTTGAGGTCCCCTAAATAATCCCCCAGGGGAAGTCTAGTTTCCCTTTCATCTCTCAGATATCACCAAGCCTGTGTCCTGATAATAGGCAACCTGTCTATCAGGTTGTCAAGTTCTCAGGTGGCATAAGACAATGAAAAGGCTATAAATATGTTCATATTGCCAGACACTGCGTAGCAATCTTTTGCATACTTTCAGGATACACAGGCTGTTTCAAGATTCATCAATGAACTCACCAAAAGAAACCTCATAACTGGTGGAAAAATAGATATTGAGAGAATTTGCCAGGATCTCTCACAGTATTGGCATGGGGCAGTTCTGTTCTTTGGTGAAACTTACGCCACAGAGAATTCAAAAATAGTGTAACAGTAGTAAAGACCTACATAGCTTTCATCACCATACAAATTTGACAGCTGGTTTCCGGTCTGGGTTGCCAGGGAGCCTTTGATATCAA
>ML682059.1:22406206-22435242 GCA_007922195.1 Podocnemis expansa | reverse complement strand
AACATTTTGTTAATTCGAAATAAGATATTTCGAAATAAGGTGTTGTTTCGAAACAAGTTGTTTCGACACAACTTGTTTCGAAATAACCCTGTGTGTGTGACCACAGCCAATGGGACTTCCACAGAGTACTCTGCAGTGGTCTCCAAAAGGTTTATGGATGGGGCTGCCTTATTTCTTTTCCACCCTATTTCTCCATGCAGCATGCGAACTAGCTATATGGGCCTGGGCAGATTTGGGATGCCAGAAGCAGTTATATTCCTTGTGCCTTTGTTTCTCTCAAGAAGGAGAGATCCACTGAAGTCACCACTGCCTGTGGAAAACTGGCACAGAGCACAAGCACATTGCTATGCGCTCATTCCCATGGAAACAGAGACCAACATTTTATTGTTTCATAGTACTGAGCAATGCCCTGCTCATATCTCTCATCCCTTGCTCAGACAGGCTGGACTCACCATGGCCAGAACTGGAGAGTGGTGCAGGATAGAGGTACTCCAAAGCAGAATTGTTAATAAGCATTTTCTATTTAAAATATTTATGGGAATAAGGAAGGGAGTTCTGGAACTTTTCCATGGTGTGACTGTAAATCCAATACAGCTGTCTCTCTTCATTGTACCCGCTACTGCTGTGGCCTTGAATGCCCCTCCTGTATCTGTGGTGGACCTGACCCTAGTGAGGAGGAGAAAGAAGAGGACTAGGATATGTTTAGAGAGATCCCAAAAAACAGTGCTGCATAAGACCATGAACACAAAGTAGGCAGGGTGGGCTTAGTGATTCTGTGGCCCTGGGCAAAAATAAAGGATGGCGCTTGCCCATTTTTCCCCCTCCCCCTCAATCTTGCTGCCACCTCACCAGGCCCCCCACCAGCACTCACTGGCGCTGCCACTGCCTCTCCCTGGTTCTCTCCGGGACCCCTGTTGCCACCCTCTGGTCCTCAGTGTGCCCCCTGCTGCCTCATTGGGCCCACACCCTATCAAGAGCACTGACCCCCCCTCCTCTCAGACTAGCTCAGGGGTAGGCAACCTCCGGCATGTGTGCCAACAGTGGCACAAGAGACCATTCAGAGTGCACATGGCACCCTCCACGATTCCACAGAAATTGTGGCTCCTGCCTCTGAAAGCCACTCCGGGGAGCTTCTTTCAGGGCCAGCTGGGGCACGGAGAGTCCTCCCCAAGCCCATGTTCCAAGCATGGTGTGGAAAGAAGATGCCTGGTGGCTTCTCTTCATGATGTGCAGCTGTCAAGGAGCCACTCTGGGTAGCTTCTTTCCTCAGCATGCCTGGGGACTCTCCAAGAGGAGCTGCTTCAGGCAGCTTCTTTCCATGCGTGGCTCCTTTCAGTGGCATGCCAAGGAAGTGCCCCCCTTCCTGCCCCCTAAACTCCAGCCATAGCTGCCACCAAATTTTCAGGCAGCTGCTGATTTTATTTCTGTGGACGGAGCCACTGGCACTGGCTGACAGTTGAGGAAGAGGGGCCAGCACAGGGGTTGGCAAAAGTTGCTGACCCCTGGGTAGGGTTACCAGACATCTGGCAAAAGGAGGACATGTCCTTCTTTGTGTCTTGATGTTCTCCGTCCTCCAGGCATTTGAGAAAAAGTGGGCTTTTTTCTGGCTTTTTGCTGCTTGGATCTCACCCACGGTGACAGCGATCTCAGCCGCAGAGCTGAGCAGAGTTGAAGACAACCCTCAGCACTAAGAACTGCCCCTCACTTCAGGGCAGCCATTGATCTGCACAGCAAAGCCGAACGGAGCCGGGGGGGGGGGGCAATAGAGAGGAGTGGTCTTAAAAGGGCAACATGAGTCTACCTGTCCTCTTTCCCACCCTCATGGCTCTACCCATGTGGCTGGCTGCTGGTAGGCCATGTGCGCTTTTTGCTGGGCTGCACAGTGGGTCCACACTGGCCCCATGGTTGGGCTGATGCTAACATGTTATAGACTGGCACCTCTTAAAGACGAGGCTATGGAACTCAAGGTGAAAGCATCTGCTCTCTGTTATGCTAAATATCTGTACCCTGACCAGTATTCTCCCCAGGACTTGAATCTAGGGGGTGTGTAGAGGGATTTGTAGGGGGTTATTCAGGATGCTAACTAAATCAGTATAACACTGTTACTAGCTGACAACTGGGGGGTGTTGGGAATTCAGGGAGGCTGTAAGGGGGTGTTAGTGGAGTCCCTGACCCTAACTTTCTGGGGTGGGGAGATGCCAATGTGGCTGTGCAAACTTTAGCTGCCTCAGGGACAGAGATAACCCAGTTGGCTGAGGGGGCTGCTTAAGAACTTTAGAAGCCACCTGTGAATGAGGATGGGCAGGGAGATACCTGAGAGTACTCATTCTTCTGAAACTGTGCCTCACCACTCTTTGTCCTGGTTTTCCCTACCAGCTTCCTCTTTCCTCTGTGGTTCCCTTGTCCCTATAGCTCTGTGCAACTTTGCTCACAAACAAAGAGGAAAAAATGGCCTGTAAGAGCGAGTTTAACTGTAAGCGATGATGACCATAAGCCAGGTTTGTTGGGAGTGTGGAGGGTCAACTTGCTAATAACAGGGAGTTGTTATCTCACAGAGACAGGCAAGGGCAGGCTTCCTTTTCATTTCGTGATCACCTGCTTCCGATAGCCAGGGCTTTAAGAAAGGCACCACACAGTGATAGAACTCATGTTTGGTTTGCTGAACTAGGCAAATGGGGTGAACCCTCTGGAACTCGCATCACTAGGATTTCACCTCTGTCTCTGCTTCCCCTAGCTCTTGCTGGAGAGATGGGCAAACCAGCTGCCCTGCCTTGGGCTGCACTATTCATCTTGGTTTGCTCTGTGGTGATACCACCTGTCAAACTGAACTTGACCCATGTCTCTTAGTTAGGAGATGCACACTTGCTATTGGGCCTTGGGGACAGGCATTTGGGGAGGCAGTAGCTGGGGTTGGTGAAGGGGCCCCGGGGTCCCAGATGTGTATGTGTCCTCTTTTTTGTACTTCCCTGTCCTCCTTTTCATGCTTTAGTGTCTGGTAACCCTACCCCTGGGCTAACCTGTAGCCATACCATCCCTGGGCTGGTTAGGTGGAAATAGGGAAACTGTTGTTCCACTTCCGAAGAGCCATCTACAGAACTCTAGGGTGGGGCAACTTTAATCATGATTAAATTTAATCATGATTCTAGGAACTATTTAGGCACCTGAAACCTCTAGGGTTTTTTTTTTCTTCCCCAAGTATTAATTAGAAATTTAGCTGATATGAATACTTTACCTAATCCCTATATAAAGAAAATGATAAACCCCAATTAAACCATCTTTTAAGTTTTTGTAAATTTGGAACAATTAGGAGATAATACAGCATAATAAGTATAGACAATGTGGAAAAACTAGTTCTCCTTGTAATTCACTTCACTTTGTGTCCTAGCAAGTGCTCCAATGCTTGAACTGTTTTCAGTTAGATACATAGCCTTTCTAAAAAGGTTTTGGAATCTTTTTTTGTAGTTTGTAGTCTACAGTTTTATAACATTTTTTTAAAATAAGTCATAGGTGCTGGAACTAAGGGTATTGGGGGTATAGTCATGACTGGATGTGGTTTCCATCATTTAGAGGGCCAATAGAATGGCTGCATGATCTGTAGACTAGTCTTGGGCATGTTGTTTTTGAAGATCTTTCCATCATGAAAGAAATTTTCAGATTATGTGCTGTAATTTGGTCATTTTCATAATCATTTCCATTATCATAAATGACCTGAGGCTGAACTACAGGGCTGAAATGAACATTTAAAAGTTTGTCAAGGAGGAAAGTAGTAGAGAGAATGTGTATGTGCCTTATAATTAACAAATGAGGGGGGGACTGAAATTAAAGATGGTTCAAATCTAGTGAGTAGGTGTAAGGATTTAAGAGAGTTAACACCAAACTTCAGTTAAATTCATGGAGTTTGGGACTTTGACCCCCTCAGAAATATTAAAAAGCAAGAGAAGCTAAAAAATGAGATTATTTACTAGGAGTAATTGGATGTACACCTCAGATATTATGTACAGGTATGTAACAGCTTCTGGGGCTGGGCTGGGCTGGGCTGGGTTGGGCTGTCTGTGAGGAAAATTATCACCTAGTATAGTCCTAAATAGGCCTGTGGGCTGCTATTGTTATTGGTGTTACAAAGAGATTGCTTCTGCCTTTTTATATGTTGGTATGAGGGGCAGGTGTAATCTGCAGCACATTCAGACCAAGCATAGATTCTAATGAGAGTTTGCCTTGTTGCATCCACAAACTGAATGTTTTTTTTTTGTTTGTTTTGAGATAGAAAGTGCTGTGAAAAAAGAAAAGCAAGGAGTCTTGTGGCACTTAAAGACTAACATTTATTTATCACATGAGCTTTTATGGGAGAAAATCCCACTTCATCTCCCACGAAAGCTCATGCAATAAATAAATCTGTTAGTCTTTAAGTGCCACAAGACTCCTTGCTTTTTTTGCTTTACTAGACTAACACGGCTGCCCCTTTGAAAAGTGCTGTGAGTTTCCCAGCCCCACTCTTGCCTCTGCAACAAGCTGCAGGCAACCCACACTGAGTGCAGGGCCCTGGGTAATTGCCAAGGCTGTCCCATCATTAAGAATACCTATGATGGTAGACAGGTTGGAGGAGGAAAGAGAGTATAGAAGGAAGGAAGGGAGGAGCATCAGGACATACTGGGGTTGCTTACTGGACCGTACAGTGCAAAATTAGGGATGGACACATCAACACCACCCTATACTGAAAATCTACTGATTACTATAGTTATCTACATCCCTCAAGCTTTCATCCAAGACACACCACATGATCCATTGTCAATAGCCAAGCCCTAAGATATAACCATATTTGCTCTGATCCCTTAGACAGAGACACACACCTTCAGGACCTCTAGCAAGTATTCTTAAAACTACAATACCCACCTGCAGAAGTGAAGAAACAGATTGACTGACAGAGGCAGGCAGGCACCCTGAAGTCTACTACTACAGGAGAAGCCCAAGAAAGAAAACAACAGAACACCTCTAGTCATCACTTACAACCCCCAAGTCAGACTTCTACAGCACATCCTCAGGGATCTACAGACTATTCTACTAGATGATCCCTCAAGCTCTCAAGCCTTGGGAGACAGACCTCTCCTCCCTTACAGACATCCCCAACATGAAACAGCTACTCACCAGCAACTATAGACCAAACAACAGAAGCAATAAAGCAGACATATATCCCTGCAACAAACCATGTTGCCAACTTTGTCCATGTATCTGCACAAAAGGGCTCATTCACCTGCTTGTCCACCAATGTGATTTATGCCACCATGCGCCAGATGCTCCCCTGTGGCTTTAAATATTGATCTCTCTGCAAAAGAATAAATGGGAACAAGTCTGACATCAGAAATAAGAACCTTCAAAAACCAATAGAACACTTCAATGTCTCTGCTCACTCCATTGATGACTTATCAATAGTTGTGCTCAAAGAAATGAATAATGCATTGAAGTTTTGAAGAGAAACTACAGAATTGGAATTAATATGCAAATTTGGCCATGCAAAGTCAGGGCCAACTAAGGACTAGGGATTCTTTTCTCATTATAACAGGTGATTTGACCTCACCTTCCTCAATGTGCTGATCCTCAGTGTTTGAATCAAAACTACTACATTGATTTGCCATTACAGTGTGACCTGTTCCCATGACTTGCACTTCCCTGCATCTATGTTCCTCTCATTCTGTAAGTTCCCCCATCTTCAAAGCGTCTGATGAAAGGGGATTTTCTCCCATGAAAGCTCATGAAATAAATAAATGTTAGTCTTTAAAAGTGCCACAGGACTTCTTGTTTGTTATATCATAGTTAGTAATTCTACAATTTCACATTAGAGTTTCTGCAGAACTTCTGGGTGAATGCCATCTTGTCTGTGACTTATTACTGTTTGTTGTATTAGTTTGTTCCAAAATTGTCTCTGTCTCTGTTGACATCTCAAGCAGGGACAGTTCCTCTGATTTGCCACCTGAAAGGAATGGGTCAGGTGTGGAGATCTCTGCAGCATCCTCTGCAGTCAAGGCTGATGGGCATAATTCATTTGTTTCTTTGCAAGGACTTTGCCTTCCTGGAGTGCTCCTTCCACATCTCAAACATTCAGTGTTCCCACTGGTAGTGTGGCAGTGTTCCTGCTTCTGATGTACTTAAATATATGCTGTTAGTTTTTGTGTTTATCTGCTTCCTCTTCAAATTCTTTCTTGGCCTACCTAATTATACTAGTATACATGATTTGCCACAGTTTATGCTTCTTTCTATTTCCCTTACTAGGATTTGACTTTGAATTTTTAACACATGCCTGTTTGCCCCTAACTGCCTTTTGCTATTTAGCCATGGTGACTTTTTTTCCAGTCCTCTGGTGTGTGTGTGTGTGTGTGTGTGTGTGTGTGTGTGTGTGTGTGTGTGTATTTCAGGTATACATTTAATCTTGAGCCTCTAACATGGCGTTTTAAAATAGACTCCAAGAAGCTTGCAGGGATTTTACCCTCCTAACTGTTCTCTTTAATTCTATTTTACTAGCTTCCCCATGTGTGAGTAGGTTCCCCTTTTGAAGCTGTGTTACTGTGGAGGGTTTCTTTGGCCTTTTAGCTCTAGAAGGATGTTAATTTAATTATAATATTCTTAGTATTATTGAGCAGTTCAGCTATATTCACCTCATGGACCAGATCATGTTCCCCACTTAGGACTAAATCAAGAATTGCCTCTCACCATGTAGGTTCCCAGACAAGATGCTCCAAGAAGTAGCCATTTATGGTATCCAGAAATTTTACCCCTGCATCCCCTCCTGAGCTGATTTATACCAAGTCAATATGACGATAGTTGAAATCTGCCATTATTATTGCCTTTGCCTCTCTAATCTCTCTGAGTATTTCACAGTCCAGGTTTCTACCTTGTTATGTCACTGGTAATGTATTCTTATTGCTATACTCTTATTATTCAAGTATGGACTCTCAAGTCATAGAGTTTCTGTCATACTGTTTGATTCATTTACCATAAAGTATTCTTGGAGAGCCACCATTGGTTTCATCATCACTGGAAAGTATCCCTTTCTACTGATGTACTGTGTGACAAGTTGTGTTGATGCCAAAATAAGGAACCCCTCTGCTAAAAGTCTATCCCAGGGGTCAGCAACCAGAAAGATAAGAGCCATTTTTTGAAATTTCTTCAATAACCAAGTGTTTTGAGAGCTGCAATGGGTGTAAGCTCCTGGTAGGGGGTGGATGGAGGGAGCTGGGAACTAGCCCAAGGCACCTGCCGCAAGGTCCCCTGGTAGAAGAAGAGGGAGGAACCAGGAGCGCCCTCCCCCCACAGGGTCCCTTGGTGGTTGTGGGGAGCCCAGAGTGTGGCATGCACTGCCCGCAGGATCATCTGGGGATGGGGAGGGCAGAGCCAGAAGCAGGCTGCCCACAGGGTCCTCCAGTGGTGATGGGAGCCCAGATCCACAAGGAGGCAGCCAAGGATCCACATGCAGCTCCTGAGCCTCAGGTTGCAGACCCCTGGTATATCCTGTATGAACTGCACATTGCTGAGAAGAGTCCTATGAGGCAGGAGGCTATGATGCTCTTACTTTCTTGCATAACAATGACGCTTACTATGGATTTACCAAATCAAAAATGATTGCACATTGACAGATAGCAATCTGACATTGCAAGTTTCCACAGTGCAATTGTCACTTGATTCACAACTGTCAGTGTGGCTTTTATTCTGGTTTCCTGCCTGGAAGGGCTGGGGTGAGTTCAGCATGCAAATCCAGGAACATGGCCTTTCACACCTGAAACTGCTACAGCTATTGCTCATGGTTTCATTATGATGAAATCCCACCAGTCACTGCTAATTTCTCAGGCCCAGAAGTGGCTCTCTGTTCTCTGCCATCTGCATCTGCTGCATGAATGTCACCACCAACTGCCAACTGGTTTTTGCTATACCCCTCAGCAGTTTGTCTTCACAGAAACTGTCATGTCCCCTACTGTGCCAGCTCTTCCCTGTGGTCCTCCACTTATCGGAGAATTGTTAGTCCAGTGTTTGTAACATTCATGAAAACAGTGCAGAGCTGTGCATGCTCCATGCTTCTGCCAGAGATGGGAGACAGCAACAATGGCTCTGGATTTGTGGGATTTTTAAATATAATGGCAAAAATTATGGGACTGTGAATGGTATTATAGTAATAAGAAGGTTGTGCAGTGGCAACTTGACCCCTTGTTTCCAGTCACTTCTGTATGACTTGTTTTTGCCCAGCAATGTAGCTACACACTTTAGTGTGGATACAGCTTGCTTTTTATTACAGCATGTAGCTATATGTAGCCTTCTGACCACCTACAGTAGTGTGCAGTGTACAAGTACAGTAGTTTAACTCTACATGGCTCTCTTTCTTACTTGAATGAAGGAAAATAGAGCTGGGACACTTGAGCTGGGTGCTCTGGAGGGCACTGAAGAGCCCCCCAGAACAGCTGGGGTTGTGGCATTGGAACATCTCCTGTCCTGTGCAGGGGGCATGAGGTGAAAGGGGGTGCAAATATAGACTTGTTCCCCAGAATGCCAGAGACCCTCAGTACACCACTGACATGTTCTGTTATACATCCTGTTCATGTACTTTTTATTACAATGACTCACAAGCAGCCTAAATCCATATTTCAGCATCTCAAAGGATCAAGCCTCAGTGATGCTGGGTAAATGCAATACATTAGGTTTGGGATACTGAGCGTCTGCCAAAATAAACTTATACACTATTCATCCAGTTGCAACTCTTCACATTTAAGAAGTGTTAAAGAAAATATAATTCTTCAGTGCATAGACTTATTCCTGAAGTGAATTTTTCTCTTATTCTGTAATTTTAAAAAATTCTGAATTACTCTGTGTGTGTGTGTGTGTGTGTGTGTGTGTGTGTGTGTGTGTGTGTGTACACTAGTTTTTAGGCAAGAGGACAAAGGGATAAGTGGAATGTGTAATATGTTGATAAATTTCTTGTTGGATTCAGGCACGCTAGTCCTTTTCCTTAAAAACTGTGCCTGCATAATTACATTTAGGCAGAGAGAAGTTTGTAATCTGTAGAACAATTCTATTGAATATTTATTAAAATGCTTTCCACTTTTCTATACTTCTAAAGGGCAGTACCTGAAAGACAGCAAGGTGCTAGAAAACTATTAGTGTGTTTATTTCAAATCAGATGAACTTTTATCAAAAGAGTAATTGCTTCGTGTCCATCATGCTGCTCCGTTGGCTCCTGAAATTGCAGAATACGTCAATTTCTTAACACAGTTTGAAAAACATGTTTCAGCTGAAGTGTAAATAATTTAGATTTTTTTCCTTTAAAACATTTCAAGCCAAACAGTACAGTGGGTTCTTTGTTAGAAATAAAGGCTTCTTAGAAGGGAATAGAGTCTGATGGCTAGTAAACATGATATCCTTCTGAGTGTTCCTCTAAGGGAAGGTGTTTTTTCTCCCTCCTCCCAAATCATGTCCATTATATTTAAAGCAAAAATGAAAAGCTGTTTCATAAAAGTAGTATCACACCTGCCAGAAATTTCAAACTATTAACAGATGATAGGTGGACTTAACAATGACATGAAAACACATTTTCAAAGTGAATTGAAAGGCTTTTTATCTCTTCAGTTCTGAGATTGGAGTTTCTTGCTTCCCAAGCAGTAGCTGACCCCAGAGGAACCTAAACCTTGCTGGAAGCTATGATATATATATATATATATATATATATACATATACACACACACACACACACACAGAGTTTCAATATCTATAAAAATGCAAGGTATCCTACCAGGACAAATGAACTTTTTTTTTTTAGAAGCAAATCTGTTTTTATACTATATCTTTTATTTACTTTTCCTTATTACTACAACCTTACACTCAAAAAGAATCTAATTCATTTGTTCCTGATTCCTCATGCTGGGTATGATCTCACCATTGGTGGCAATGAGGAGGACAATGATGTCACAGAGCATAATGGCTTGGACTTTTAACTAGCAGAGAGCCTCAAACTGTCTGATTCTTTGACAATCAGTAAAACAGGGTTTCTTTCTTTCTGTGGGAAAATATCAATTTCAACAAAATTTGTTGGGAAAGGGTTTCCAGGTCTGCAGTGGAATTTCTAGTCAAAACCACAAGAGACAGACAGACAGGTGGACCCAGGCCTTGTCTTACCCTGGGGCAAACAGGTGCCAGACTGGGGGGGGGGAGAGGGGTGCCGCTAGGACCCAGAGTAGAAAATTGTGAGACCTTTCAAAGTTTTGGCCCAAGTGATGGGGCATGTGGGTGTCATTTGAGCTCCCTGTCTCAGGTGCTAAAATGTTATGGGCCAGCACTGGGCAGACCCTGAATAGCCAAGAACATGGTGGTCAGGGTACTCACCTGTGATGTGAGAAGACAGAGGTTCATGACATATTTCTCTTTGTCTGATTTAGATCAGGGACTTGAATCCTGATCACCAGGAATTGGATTCTCTCAATATCTTGTGGTGGACCTGTTTTATTTTTCAAAAATAACTAACTACAGATTGGAGGAGGAGCTATTTGGCTGAGTGCCATAACTGCTGCAAATGTATTTATATTAGAGCTGGGCAGTATCAGAGAACAGAAATTGTATTTATAAAAACATTTACTGCCCAGCTCTAATATAAATACATTTGCAGTCTTTGTCAAACAAATGCCATATCAAGAAAAAGGATTGTTAGAAGAATTATTTTCCTCCTTCACTTCATAATATGAATACATTATATATATTAGACATTGGAACCTAACATAACTTCTAAATATGTTGTTCTCTTGTTTCTCTTCAGTATGTTTTTTATCAAGAAAAGAAGAAAACATTTCCTTATTTTGTCTTTGTATCAATTTTCATAGATTGTAAGGTCAGAAGGGACCATCATAATAATCTAATCTGACCTGCTGTATAGCACAGGCCATAGAAATTCTCCAAAATAATCCCTAAAGGATAGCTTCTAGAAAAACATCTAGTCTTGATTTGAATTTTATTATTCCCCTTTTCATATCCATCCTGTTCAGCTGTGAGTTTGAACCAATTCCCCACTTTACCTATTTTTAATGTTCAGGTTATTTAATATTATTGTCTGAAACCCAGAACAACCTGTTGCCTTGACAACAACAAAGCCTCGCATGATTTCTCAAGTGTCCCTAAAAAGAAAGTTATATGAATGCCTGATTTGCAGTGAGAAGGGCTCCACTCTTGCCGCTACCAAACCCATTAACTTCTCTGGTGCTGGCAGGACCTACATTATCACACACATACTTCTCACATATATTATTCTGTTCTTATACCACCTTACTGTGATTCCTCAAATCTTAATTCCATTATTTACAAAAGGAGGACGATTTTATGGAATAAAGCAAAAGATTATTCATAGTGTGGTTCAAACAAAGAGTCCTGTGGCACTTTTGAAGACTAACAAATTTATTTGTCACATGAGCTTTTGTGGGAGAAAACCTCACTTCGTCAGATGCTTTGAAGATGGGGAAACTTACAGAATGTGAGGAAAATAAATGTTCGGAAGTGTAAGTCATAGGATCTTCCTCTAATTTGAATCTTAACAATTTCTTTGATTTGCTGTTACAGTGACCTGATGCCGTGGAACTTGTCACAGTGTGGTCGTTTCCCTTCATACCTCATTCCTCCTCCTCTCTGTAATAACAAATGTATGATATTGCACTGGACATGTATAAGTATATTCATACTATTAAAATGGGACAGTGAACAGACAATGAATTAAATTCTACGTGAAGCTGATCTGAAGCTAAGCTAGGTAGAAAGTTAGCATATAACTCTACTATGGAACATGCCCAGTAATAAAATATAGGGGCCAGAACTTCAGATGGTGTCTTGACCTGATTTTATTACATCAGCCGCAGAGCTGTTGCAAATAAATCAGATACAGGTAGCACTATGTTTATTTTCAATTATTCATGAGCTGACCATGATTTCTGCTGGGGTATTTATTGGAAAAATAGTTTGTGTATTTCATGTATTTAGTTTGTCAAAACTTTGCTGGCAATTTTCAATCAGCCTTCCCCAGCCTATTCATGGTGAGTGATGGGACATTTATGTCATGTGGTATTGTCAACATCTTAATTGGAAGTCTGAAAATTTTTATCGGGAGAATAATTTATAGCAAATAGCAAATATTCTTCAAAAATACATGTATTTAGTCACATTCACACACACACTTTCAAGTAGCTTTTAAAATTTTCCATTCCATGAGGACTTTACAGTACTTCGCAGCTTTCACAAAAATTAAAAGCAATAATTTTAATGGTGAAAAACAATTTGCCCTTAAATGACCTGTGCCACAGTTTTTCATCTGTAAAACGCTACTTCCCTGCCTCACAGGGGAGGAGGAGTGTTAAGAGAAATTCATTACTGATTGTGCAGCACCTGTTTACTTTAGTGATGGATATAATAGAAAAAGCCAGGAAGACTTTTTTTTTTTTTTAAATTCCTGATTTGGTGCTGGGATTCAATTGTGTGCAGTAAACAAGGCGCACATTAATGATGAAGCAAAAAGAAATATTGAACTGGGTGCCTCATTAACTGAGTACAAACTTGTTGTGCACTGAACAAAGAAGCATGACTATGGGAAAATGTGTTTATGTAATTAAAGACTGTTTCATCATTCATACACTTAAGGGGACCAAATTAATGATGACCAACCAAATTTAAATATTAGCAGGACAAGGTGGCAGAGGTAGTATCTTTTATTGTACCAGACTCTGTTGGTGAAAGAGACAAGATTTTGTGCTTACATGGCACTTTTCCACAGGTCTAGGAAAGTACTCAGGCCAGGTTTACACTGCAGGGTTAGATTGACATAAGCTGTCTTGTGTCAACATAGCTATGGAAGTGTCTTCATTTAAATTTGGCTATTGTGGACATAAGTGCCTCTCTATGCTAGAATGTTATAGGGCCTTATATGTTGGACAAACAGGACATTCTCTGCATGAAAGAATAAATGGGCACAAATCTGATATCAGAAATCACAACATTTGAAAACTGGTGGGTCAGCCTTTCAGTATTCTTGATCACTCCATTGACGATTTACTAATTGTTGTGTTCATGCAAATGAACAACAGCTCAAGATTTCCCAGAGAAGCAGCAGAAATCAAATTTATTTGAATGTTTGACTGTATTGCTTTAGGGCTAAATAGAGACTTTAGATTTTTTTCTGGTTGCAACAGGTGATTTGAACTCATCTTCCTGTTCCGCAGTGTTTGAATCTTAACAACTGCTTTGATTTGCTGTTACAGTCTGACCTGATACCATGGCTCACACCTCCCTGCATTTATTTCCTCACCTTCTGTAAGTTCCCCTATCTTTGAAGCAGCTTACAAAAGTGCGATTTTCTCCCACAAAAGCTCATGCAATAAATAAATTTGTTAGTCTTAAGTGTCACAGGACTCCTCGTTTGTTTTACTGACACATAGAATAAAAAAAAAAAAAAAGTTCTGGGACACAAACTTCATCGGACTTAAAACCATGTCCACCAAACAAGGACACTCCACCAGAGAAGTTGATTTCATCATGGAATAGGCCACCCACATTTCCCAAGATAACCTGTTTCAATACAGGAAAAACAACAGCAACAATAAACAAGTTCCAAAGGGGTAATCATGTTAGTCTATTTCAGCAAAACAAACAAAGAGTCCTGTGGCACTTGCACACCAACTACACCCTCTGTCTCCCCACCCTACCACATGTCAGCTGCCATCCCACATTGGATCTCACACTGGTTGTTATTACACAGTTACAGTTCCTATTTCATGGGGACTGCTTCCTGAAAGAAAGCTTTCCTAAACCCTAGCTCCTGATCTTCAACCAACCCTCCAACCTCACCAACCTCATCAGAAGAAGCAAGCTCCCCATAGGCCAGATCCCACCAACTCAGAGTGGCATCAGACCCTGGAAAAACAACAGATGAAAAACTTTCAGATTTACATCCACTTCTATGATAATCAATACCTCTCTTCCCCAACACATCTTTCAAAATCCAGGGGTCCTACCCATGCCTATCAAAACATGTGTTGCACCTTATCTAGTATAGTAAATGTTACAATAACTAATTTATCAATGACTTTTTGCAAAATCATCACCAAAAATCATCTGATGATGACAATCCTTGTCCTGAAAGGAAACTTGTAGAACACCTTCAAAAATGAGCCTGGGAGCACAAATTCATAATTTTATTAGACACTAAGGCTATGTCTACATCTAAAAGCTTAGTTTGGATGTGGTTAGTCCAAACTAAGTAGTTCAAAGTTAGTTCAAGCTAAGCATGTTTTTTTTAGTTCAAACTAACTTTTTAGTTTGAACTAAAAAAGTACGGTTAGTTTGAACTGAAAGTTAGTTTGAACTAAAAAAAGCGCTTAGTTTGAACTAATCGTTAGCCTGAACTAATTTAGTTCGAACTAAATTTCAAAATAAATTTGAACTAAGCAGTTAGTTTGGACTAACCAGCTGAACTAACTAGTTCAAACTAAGCTTTTTAGTTCAAAGTAGGCAAAGCCTATGGTAGACGGGGCTCAAATTAGTTTGAATTAAGGCTCCTTAATTCAAACTAATTTGCTAGTGTAGACATTGCCTAAAAATCATGGACACAACAAAGAAACTGGATTTATTGCTCATTACAACAAGCTAAACGCATTAATCCTCCTTTGTCCTGTGACTGCAGATGTGTTTACTGCCCACTTAACATGTCATAAGAGAGTATTCCAGGTGACTTGCTTATGCTAAGCAATGTGCCAAAGCAGTAGTCATTGTTAGTCTAGTATAGCTTTATACTAATGTGCTCCAAGTTGCATTTAACTGTGACACAAGCAAGGAGTTCTGTGGCACTTCAAGATTAAGAAATTTATTAATCACATGAGCTTTCATGAAAGAAAATCCCAGGACTCCTTGCTTGTTTTGCAGAACTAGATTAATATGGCTACCACTTTGGAATTTAAATATGACACTTTGTGTACTTCCAGAAACCTGAATATGAGCTCTGTGTAAATGCAAGTGCTTGCCTCTTTCATCAGGAAAAGTTGAGCCAATAACATATTCTCTCACCCAACTTGCGTCTCTAATATGCTGGGACCAATCAAGCTACAACAACACTGCAAATACATGTAAATATGACATTTCCTACTTCGGAGTGGTCCTCTTTGCAATATTAATGTTATTTTACTAACTCTTTCTGTGCTGTGTTTGTGGACTTTTGTGTTCACATTCCACTGAGCACAGCATAGAGCAAGGGTCCACTGGGGAGTACCTTTTTCTAAGACTTTTTGTGTATGTCTACACTTGCAAGTTAGTTCGAATTAAGGAGGCTTAATTTGAACTAACTTAGTTCCTGCCTACACTAGACTTTCATTAGTTCGAATTAAGAAATTCCTCCACATGAAATGAATCCCCAGCATGCTATGTGGCCAGTGTGTGCTTGTTTCACTCCCTTTGTACCACTGCACAATATTTTGTATATTTATTTAATGCTGATTCTTCCCACCTTCTCAGGCATTAATAAGAAGTGACGAACATGCTAAATGCTTGCAGTAGGGGATTATATGTTTCAGAGATACATGTTTTCAGAATTCTTCATAAACTATTATAGTATTATAAACACTCCCAATTTGAGATGCCTTTTACAAGTAACATGCCATATGCTATCTTCTGACAAAACATTTCACTGACAAGATGTCTAAACTTAAAACTCATCTGCCAGGAGCTTCCATGATTGATGTGACATTTATCGAAGATTGTGTACTTTTACTATGATATTTTCAGAATGGTATTCTCTCACACACTGTTCGAGACATCTGAATGCTCCACAGTTCGAGACATCTGAATGCTCATTATATGAATTCTCGCTGGTGCTTACTAAACCATATTTTTCATATTAGTCTTGTAGACTAAGTTCAGATTAAATTCAGCATATGAAAATAGTCTGTTAATTTCTTAAGAGAGCATTTGATTTCTGTGTTATTTAATCCAATTGATGGATTGTTCATGGGGGTTTCAGATTCTGTATCATAAAGATTTTTTTAAAATCCCTTAGTAAATAACGTGATAGGATGAGTATGACACTGTGTTTGTTTGTTATGTTTTGTTTTTCTCTTTGGAGAGGGGATCTTAATGGGATGATTGGAAAGAAACTGGTGCAGGAAGGGATTAGGAAAGAAGAAAATGGTGGCAGCATGGTTCAGGAAATCAGGTGGCATTGTGAGAAGGAGCAGTCTCTTAAATCATTCTGACTGCATGGAGTCTGAAAATTGGCAAAGTTGAAATAAGCAGGCAGTGTTGAGTTAATAAACCTGCCAAAACCAGCAGCTGTATTACTGTCCAGGAGAGCATAGTACCTGTGATTAGTTCTGCACTAGTATCATGTGTACACCTGCACTCTTCTCAGAATGGAACACAGCAGTTCACTCCACTTCTGGACATCAACCCCTGTTTACCAACCATATTTACCTAAATAAGGAGTTGTGATCAGCTGGTAAATATGGTGACAGAAAAAAGCATACTCTAAACAGAGTGTGATTTCTTTCTGTCTCTCATCCATAGGAACATCACAAGCAGGAAGGGTTATTTTTTAATTAAAAAACTAGACTAATATAAAATTAACATGGCATGCATTAGGGGGGTTAAAAAACTGGCTGAAAGTTGAAATGTAACCATAAATGGGCACTCATCATCAAGTGGTTGTGTTTTCAGAGGAGTCTCACAGGGATCTGTTCTGGGCTCTATGTTATTTAATCTTTTTATTGATGACCAGAAGAAAACATAAAATCATCACTGATAAAGTTTGCAGAGGATACAAAAATTGGGAGAGTGGTAAATAGCATAGAGTTTGCGTCACTGGTTCAAAGTGAATTGGATTCTTGTAAGCTGGGTGCCTGCAAACAATACATTTTAGTACACCTAAAAGTAAATGGATACATCTAGAAACAAAGCGTGTAGTCCATACTTACAAGATGGAGGACTCTGTCCTGGGCAGCAGTGACTCTGCATAAGACTTGGACAGGTAGAGCAGGGTCAATCAGTTGAACATGAGCTGCCAATATATTGCTGTGGCCACAAGTGCTAATGTGAATCTGGGATGCATAAACAAAGGAATCTCAAGTAGAAACAAAGTACTCAACTGCCATAGTGTGTCTACTACTGGTTCTTGCAACTTAAGAAGGATGTTGATAGGAACTAAATTAATTAGCTCAAGGAGCTAAATTTTTTAGCTTAACAAAGAGAAGGTTAAGAGATGACTTGATTACAGTCTATAAATATTTACATGGGGAACAAATATTTAATAATGAGCTCTTCAGTCTAGCAGAGAAAGATATATATATAACACAATCCAATGGCTGAGAGTGGAAACTAACCAAATTCAGGCTGGAAATAAAGTACACATTTTTAATGGTGACACTAATTAACCATTTGACCAGTTTATTAAAGGTCACAGTGGATATGCTATCACTGACAGATTTTACATCAGAATTGGATGTTTTTCTAAAAGATGTGCATCAGCAATTATTCTGGAAACGTTCTATGACCTGTGTTATCCAGGAGGCCAGAGTAAATGACCATAACGGTGGGTTACTTACCAGTAACCATCCTTCTCCAAGATGGGTTACTCAGATTCATTCAGAAATAGGTGTCACCGTGCTGGAGCACCAGATTGGTCAGAACTTTTTGCCCTAGCCTATCAGAAGAGGGCAGGAGGCCACTGCCCCCTGTGCAACCCCTTGGCTATATATGTGGCCGCTGCCTGACCCCTCCCCATTCCTAAGAGTTGCCAACTCCAAAAGCAGGGATGGGGGGAGGGCTCTGAATGAATCTGAGCAGCCCATCTCGAAGAAGGACAGTTACTGGTAAGTAACCCGCCGTTCTTCTTCGAGCGCTGCTCAGATACATTCAGAAATAGGTGACTACTAGCCCTGCTGATGGATGTCAGGTAGAGTTGGCTCTTCCGCCTTCAGCACAGCATAATTCCGACATGGGTAATTGTCCAGCGAGCAGGTCCTCGAGGGTCTAGGAAATTGACCTAAGGACCTTCATCCCAGCAAGGGTAGCCTGGAGATGTAGGATGTAACCCAGTAGAGAGAAGTAGGCCCGGATTGCCTGAGCACCAATTGGTGTGTGTGTACATGACGGCCTGAGGTCACTTTACGTGTAAGAGGTACCAACACATCGTGGCTATGGCCGAGGAATGCATCTCTAATCGCTCTTCCTAAGGGGGTATTGGCAGATGCCATGTGGGGGCCAGAAGATTTAGTGTTCTGGCAGCGACACGTGTTGGCATAATTCCTACAGGGGAGTTCGCGAGGCCCAAAATTTGCCAGGCTGGCAGTGGTGGTTATCAGCACTGCAGAAAACCAGAGGAGGAGAATTAGACTGTCTTTCCCTCAGTCCGGTATTGTAAGGCACATGCAGGTCACGGGGCTAGGCTG
This sequence comes from Podocnemis expansa, assembly GCA_007922195.1. Lineage (NCBI taxonomy): Eukaryota > Metazoa > Chordata > Testudines > Podocnemididae > Podocnemis > Podocnemis expansa. The sequence goes on along the minus strand of ML682059.1, from coordinate 22,416,808 downwards.
GGGACTTGAGAGGGCTGTGGGCCCCCCAGCCCTGCGGCAATGACACCCCCACCAGAGAACTTTGGGTACATGAATCTGGCACACTCAGTATCCCGCAGGAGAGGTGGGTTACCAGGAGCGGGATGGAGGAATCTAGAGAAGTTACTTTGATCTTGTTCAAAGAAACGGTCGGGACATTGATGGCAACAGCCGATGACCCCATAGGCACACTTATAAATGAGGCAGCGGGACCTACGTGGCGGGACCAGATGCCTGGCCCATCCTATGGTACTAGATAAGAGAAGCACAGGTGGGATGTTCTATGGGCCTGAAAGGTGTGATCAGGCCTCCATGAGCTTACTGATGGCACCGTGACAGACCCCTTGGGTGGGATGCCAGAGTCTGTATCCTTGCATGAGACAAGGAAATGGCATTACTGCTATCCATGCACTTCCCTTTCTTCTTCTTTAAAATTCAGCAGCTGGAAGGCAGCCGTAGGAATGCTAAGGCAAGGGGTTGGACGTGGTAAGGCTACAGCTTGGTGATGGGCTTGTGAGCACGATAGGCCCAGATGCTGGTACCCATGGCCTATGAAACCACTGACTTTGGCCTACATGGCCTTGCACCATTGGGGAGGACCATCCTGGAATGGGACCACAGGAGTGCGCATCAGGATTGAGGCTCCCTTCAGGAAGGGCCTGGGGAGAGTTGGGATGTATGGAGGAGGAGATAGGCTCCTCCAAAAGGGGCGGAGTGAGGGTATGCCACCCCAGTGGAGTACATCTGGCCATCTCCTTTTAAGACACTTACGGTATATCTGAAGTGTCCTCTATGGGTATGCTAATGATGGTATTATCTTACTGGAAAGGTGAACTCTATCAAGTGCCAGCCAGATTAGGAGAGCCTTGGGTTGTAATGGGGAGGAAGGAATTGTACCCGTGAGACTCCTGAGTGAAAGTCTCTGGTAGCTAGGCTGGGATAATCACGGTGCTACAGCCGTGCCCTGGGGGGGGGGTGAGCTACATGAGAGACACTGCTGGATGAAACCCTGGGAGGCGAAGATTGGCACCAGGGGAGTATCTGTCTGTGGGGGTGGTTGTTGAACAGTCGCAGAGGGAGCGAGTGATGACTATGAACGTAGTGAGGGGGGGAGGGACGAGTTTCCCTTCCTTTGACTGAATGACAAAGGGAGAGATCTGGATGGTTTCATCACTATTATCAGGTTATCTCCTCTGGATCTCTGAGACCTGAGGGTTTCCTAATTGGGATATGACAGAACGGCCACCTTAGGGATAGAGAGAGGAAAGTGGCTCGGGTCCCCTCTGTGAGGGGCAAGACCCCATGTACGGGGTTCTAGCATGAGGGCACATCCAGGGTAGTGATGATCGACAGCCCAGGTTGAGAGATTCCTAGGGGGAAAGGTTCACTGTTCACATGGTTACCCCCCATCTATATTTTTTGAAAAGATGGTAGAAGAATGCGGTGGGGGCCCCGTTCTTATGACCTCTCTCAAGAGCTGAGAACCAGCCAGAAATAGTGAGTAGTGTGTTGAACCCCCAGGTTTGCGATGTAACTGCGATGGACTGGCGACACCCACCAAGGAGACGGACACCAATTTGCAATAAAAAAAAATTATAATGGTCTCATAAAGGCATACAACGAAATAGCAACAAAAATGTCTGTGTGTGTGTGTGTGGGGGGGTAAACAGCTACACAGTGAAAAAGACTATGCAAGATACAAGTGGGACAATAAACAACTATGTAGTAAAAGGACTATACAGGGTACAAATGAAAAACCACACTTATAAACAATGCATAAATGGAAAAAAAACTACACTTATAAACAATGCATAAATGGGAAAAAGCTATACTTATAAACAATGCCCAAAGGAAAAAAAAAGACTACACTTATAAACAATGTATAAATGGTATTATAGAGAAAAGAAAAAAAAGAGAAAGAAACAAATTGAGAGAAGTAGAATAACTGTATCAGTTTATAATACCTGTCCTAGCACCGTAGTGGAACCCAGACCAGCTGCAGCATCCCAGTATGTAATTGTTCGGCCGGCAATTCGAGTACACCCAAAAGTCTCGTGGACAGGAGCTCCCTGTCTTGGTCGGGGGATCAGTCCAACTGGTTCATGACGTGCCCTTTAGTGTTCAAGGGTGGGAGAACACTCGCGCCAACCGAGGCAGGGGCTTAAATAGTGTACTGCACGGCTAGAGTATAAAATAGCCAATTGGAAGTGAGGTGCAGGTCAGGACCAATGATGTAACTGGGGCCCCAGACAGTGAGCCCTCCTTCGTGGTGATGGTGGTGTGGAGAAACTGTTCAGGGGGATAGAAACTCATCCCCCCCCCCGATGACACAAGGCTTGGGAGGTAGAAGCTCACCCAGGAAACTGAGGCCCATCAGGGGAGACTTAACATTCCTCCCTGTGAGCTCCATAGTCCAGAGGGCTACGTTGGGGGGAGTGGGGTGGAGGGGGCATTATGTCTGCCACCTCCATTGACATAGTGGAGGGTTCATATCTCACAAGGACCATGAGCGAGTTGGCCAAGACGTCCATCTTATGGCCGGGTCCCGACATTAGCATCTGGCACTTAGCAGGCAGGAACGAATTACCTGCTCCATGGGGTCAGGGAGGGTTTGGGTTCTTTGAGTTGGAAGTAAATGCCCACAACCCTAATGAGGGACAATTGGGCGGGAGCAATGATTAAACACCAACTAGTCTTGTTGGTGGTAAAGGAAGGATGGACAAGGTGGCAAGCTCATTCATACTGTGGGTAGAAGTGTGGGACCTGATAGAGGGTTCTCCAGCCATCACTGTGGGGAGGCAGAACGGTAGGGCCTCATCCATGGGGAAGTGTGCAGAAGTATAGCTCCCGGTATGAAAATGATCCCACTCGGTTTGGGTGGGCAATGTGGGCAATACACTCTTCCATTTTGGGAGTGTGTTCCATGAACGCCAGATGTGGCCGCCAAAGGAAGCAGAAAGGGGAGCTTTTCCCCTTGGTGGTGTGTTGTATACAGAGGCATGATAGCCTCTTGGGAGCCAGGACCGCTGGCTATTGGTTGCCTGCATGTGTTCAGATGGCACGCTTCCATTCTGCCCTTCACGCTGTGCGAGGAGGTTTGGATAGTGAGAGGGTCAAGTCCTCTCAAGGCATTAGGGTCAGATGGAGGGGTGTGAGTATGTGTTATGCCCTAGTCCTACCCGAAGGGGAGGAGGCTGCCTCACCTGTGAACCGTCCATTCTCACCAGGAAGGAGAGAGAGAGAAGGGCCATCTGTCATTTCTGAGAAGGAGATCCAACAACGTGGGCACTCTGCCGCAATTTGGAGAAGGTGATTGATGATGATATTGGTGATTGTAACCAATACTGCTGACTAAGGGGTCGAGACCTCTCTCGTAGTTGCCCAGGAGAGGAGCCTTGCCAGGAGGGTCCCCCAAATGGGATTCAAACTGAAGTTGTGGTGGTGAGGACTGAGTCCTCACCAGCAACTGTTGGGGGGTACGGCTTACTATCAGGCCTTATGGGGCCGGAGAGTGTAGAAGAGGCCCCACCTGGAGGAGGCCAAAATATTTCAATTCTCCTCTGCGGTTGCAGGCAGTACCCAGAATGGCTGCGGTCTCCTCTGGGAAGAGGGCGTTGCCTCTGAAAGACAGGTTGAGGGCCACCTGTTGTGAGGCCATGGGCATTCTGGCTTCCTGTAGCCAGGCAGCATGACGCAGGGTTATGGCCGAGGCCATAGTGTGGGCCACCATATCCCAGGCTGAAAGGAGGAGGTCCTGAGAAGCTATTTTACCTTCTTCCAGGAAGGTATTATACTCTTCCCTCACCTCTAGTGGGCGTAGCTGTCTAAATCTGTGTATTGACTCCCACACGTCCAACATGTATCTACTAGTCAGGGCCTGATTGTTTGTGCCCCACAACTGGAAGGCCAAGGAGGAGTAAACTTTGCGGCCCAATGACTCGAGCTCCCTGGCATCCCTTGATGTCAGGAGGGGATCGTGGGGGGGGCCTGTCCCGGCCCTAAGGCCACCTCCATCACTGCATGAGGTGGGACTGGGTGGTGGGTAAGTGAGGGGAACTCTAGCCCCGGGACTCTGTACTTGAGTCCCACCGTATCCAAAACTGGGGAGATGGAACCCAGGTTTTGCCAGCAGGAGAAGGCCAAGTCCCAAACGCTAGGGTGGAGGGGAACCATAACTGGTTCTGCCAGCGAGAACACTGGCCCTAATAAGGTGTTGGAAGGTGCTTCAGAGGATTGAACCTCCATGCCCATGTGGGCTGAGACATGGCACAGAAGATCAAAATGTGCTGATAAGTCAGCCCTATAAGAGCACGGCACTGGGTTCAGTGGTGTCACTGGTGCCAGGTGGGCCAGTGCCGGCGAAGTTAGAGGGGCCTCTTGAGGGGACTATTCCGGGGGGAGGTACCGTAAGGGTGATGGTGCCAAGAGCCGGGCCCAAGGCCATTTGGAATCCCTTGAAGCCCCTTCCCCTGAGCTGGAACAGGGGGAAACCTCTCAGGACTCTCAGGGAGGCCCCGGGGATGGCAGAGTGATATGGTGCTGCCAGGAGAAAGGAAGGCTGGCCCCCCCCTCTAGGCAGCGCTGGAGAAGGGGGTGTAGGCAACAGGAGGAGTGCCCTCGCTGCCTCCACAGCCTCGGGGGTTGTTGGGATCAGCACCAAGGCCAACCGGTCCCAGGGGAGCCCTCTGTCAAAGAGGCGGGGCTATGTCAGTGCCACCGTACCGAGGTCAGTGCCAAGCTGGTTCTCTGTAGCCTTTTTGCACGGTGCTGGGCTGCAGGCTCTGGCACCAAACTGGCACGCGGTGCTGCAGGAGACCCTGAAGCCTCAAGTGAGGAGTGCTGGGCCTGCTCGGAGGCTAGGGCATGGCGCCTTTGCTCCCTGTCTTTGATTGTCCTTGTTTTAAAGGACAGGCAGATGGAGCATACGATGACCATATGGCTTTCGCCCAGGCACCAGAGGCACTTCTCATGGGGATCGTCCCGCAGGAAGGCCTTGCTGCACTTGGCACAGTGTTTAAACCCCAGCATGGCGGACAGCGTCGGAGCATGGTGTTCTGGCTTGGAAAGGGAGACCTTCTTCAGTGGGATTAAGTCCACAAATAGATTTTCCCAGTCGGGCGAGAGGCTCATACAGCAGCGACTGACAGGCTGCTTGCGAAGCAAGGAGCGGGCAGTTCCACAACTGATGGGAAGGTGTAAGAAATGAAACTGGGGAGGGGCCGGACGGTGGCCACATATATAGCCACGGAGCAGTGCGGGGGGCCTCTTCTGACAGGCTAGGGCAAAAAGTTCCGACCAATCCGATGCTCTGGCATGGAGACACCCATTTCCTAAATGTATCCGAGCAGCGCTTGAAGAAAAATGGTTACTTCTGACTTTAGAACCTGTGAATCTGTGAAAAATAATGGAAGTCTATAGATTATCAATTCTTTATCAGTTCAGCTAGGCCAGACCTTACCCCTGGTGTCTACTGTGTTACAATTTGTGTTTCAGCAGTCCCTCTTTTGACCCTAAGAGCCTCTCAATGCCAACCATCAAAGGGCTCACTGTTGTGTAACAGCACCTCCTGACAAGCCTGATAAACTCACTACTTACAGCACACTGCCTTAATGGTATTTATCCATAAGAGATTGCTGACTGGGTAATTCTGTGAGTGTTCAGTGAAAAAGGGGCTGAATGATGCAGGGGATTGCTTAAAAAGGGCTGAAGGTGCACCTGTTAACACACAGGGAAAGATAAAGGCAGGCTTTGCTGAGAGGAAATTGTTTGGGTGGCTAACAGGCTGGTGTGAAACAGAGTGAATACACAAATAAGCACAAGCAATTCTCTCTCCAACTGGTAACATAGTGGTAACAAAGTGATTTACATTCCTTGGCACCCTGAGAACCCTCTCACCTCTTTTCAGTACCTCAATTTACCTGCTTTCAAGCTCTTTGTTAGATAGTTCATGCCAGGAGTCATCAGGACTCCTGCTAATCAGAGCATGAAAGAGGTGAACTTGCAAAGGAATTGCAATCTGTGCTGTGTGTCAAGTATGAGAGATTGGGGTTAACTATCCCCATTGTCTGCCATCTTGTAGTCCTACAGAGATCCCATAGAAATGAAATAATCCATAGTTTACGTCAGTTGTCTCCCACTCATAACCAAACTAATGAAGAGCGAACAATGCTAATTTAAACAATACAGATTGCTCCTGCAGTCTTCACAGGTGGTAAAAGCACACCCCTAGTCAGGGGTGAAGGAAGCACTAAACAGTGGAAGCTTTTTTCGTCCATCCACATGGCCACGTATAGAGCACGTGTAAAGCAGCTAGGTCCATGGGGGATTTTACCTGCATGCACTGCCAGTAGCTAATTCATGACAGGGGCTTCAGGCAGCACTAGAGAGTGTCTGGGACCCAGAGCTCAGCTGGAAAATACATTTCCTTGAATAAATAGGGAAAAAAATAGCTAGTGAAAACAAATCGCTGATCGGGACTGGATTTGCACCTTATGTTCCCCTATGGGCAGCATCTTAGCACTTGTCCTGCCTGATAGCTGACCTTCATTTTTCATGCATGGGGCTGACTGAGGAGGGAGAGGCTGGCTGGGGCAACTCTGCACCGTGAGGTATGGGGGGTGAGGGGTTGGGGCAACTGATTTGACCAAATCTGGGTGAAGGGAAATATGCTTATCCCTGGACTCTGGCTTCTGGTTTGGTCTCTCAAGTGAAGAGGAGGAGCAGGGAAGTGGGACCTGGGGAGGAGGAGAAACGGGGTAGGGCCAAAGTTTGAGCATGCATGCAGGGCCCCCAAATTGGCTGGGGCCCCATGCACTGACTGCATTAAGCCATGTAGTAATCAGGGGTTAAAGTAAGCCGGAATGTGAGGGAATGCCATTCTGGGGCCCACTATTTTTAGGGGCTCAGTGTTTCGGGGCCCTAAAAATAGAACATAGAGCCAGAATGCAGAGTAGCAGGCCCTGGAATGCAGAGTTCTCGGTCCATGTTCTATTTTTAGGGGCCCAAACATTGGGCCCCTAAAAATAGCAGGCCCCGAACGCTGGGCCCCTAAAAATAGCAGGCCCGGGAGCAGAGTTCCCCAGCGTTCTGCCAGGCAGTGGAGGGGCAGGGGACAGGGGCGTTGCTATGGGGCTCAAGCCCCAGCCCAAACCTTTCCCCTTCCAGGCCCCACCCCCAACTTAGGGCCTGCTGCCTCTGCCCAGCCACAGCACCGGATGGACCTGGAACCCACTGCTCCCACCTCCTCAGCTGTGCCGCTGGCGAATGCGGGGCTTGCCAGCTTGCGCTTGGGGGGGGTATTGGGAATAGGGGTAGGGCGCTGGTACAGGGGGGCAGAAGCTGGAATCTGGGGGGCCCCGGCACTGGAGGGGGGGCCTCACTGGCACAGGAGTGTTCCAGGGCCCCCCAAATTGTATTTTAACCCCTGGTAGTAATGCACCACTGTTTAGATATCCCTAGAACACCAGTGCTCCAGGCGTGGGCCTAACTGGAAATCTAGCCCTGTCCTTGATTCCAATCTACTCATTCTTATCCAGTTCTATGGCATTCAGTCTGCTGTAAACAGAACACTTCATGGAATAACAAAGTAGAATTTGGCCCTTAATTTTCAACTTTGTTACTGAACACAGAGAGCCAATTTTTCACAAAATCTTAGGCCTGGAAGTGACCTTGAAAAGTCTATTCCAGTCCCCTGCAAGTGTGGGATGACTTAGTATTACTTACAGCAGAGGTCTCAAACATGTGGCCTGTGGGCTGCATGCAGCCCCTAAAGCTATATCCTGCAGCCTGCAATGACACTATTGTTAGCAATATTTGCAATATTGTTGTATGAAAAGGTTTCAGTTGTGCGGCCCTCAGGCTACCATACTAGTCCTCATGTGGCCCAGTACTAGTCCACATGTGGCACTTGTGGTGATTTGAGTTTGAGACCCCTGACTTAGAGCATCCCTGCCAGGTGTTCATCTAATCTACTTTTAAAAATCTTCTCTGATAAAGATTCCACAATCTCTCTAGGCAACTTATTCCAGCGCTTAACACCCCTGATGAGAAGTTTTTGCAAAGTCCAACACTAAACCACCTTTACTGCAATGTAAGCCCTCTGCTTCTTGTCCTATCTGCACAGTTTAAGAACAATTTTCCTTCCTCCCTTTTGTAACAACATTTTATGTACTTAAAAACTGTTATTGTGTCCCCTCTCAGCCTTCTCTTCTCCAGACTAAATAAACCGAGTTTTCTCAGTCTTCCCTCATAGATCATGTTTTAACCTTTCATCATTCCTTGCTGTTCTCTAGACTTTCCTCAATTTGTCCACATCTTTCCTGAAATGTGGTTCTCATAACTGGCACAGTACTCCAGTTGAGTCCTAATCAGGACAGAGTGGAAGAATTACTTTTCATGTCTTCCATGTCACAACACTCCTGCAAATCTATCCCATAATGGTGTTTGCTTTTCTTGTACCATAGTTATGCTTGTGATCCACTATGGCCCTCAGATCCCTTTCTGCAGGACTCCATCCTAGGCAGTCATTACCCATTTTGTATGTCTGCAACTGATTGTTCCTTTGTAAGTGGAGCGCTTTGTATTTGCCCTTAGTGAATTTCATCCTATTTATTTCAAAGCATTTCTCTAGGTCTTTTTAAATTTTAATCCTACCCTCCAAAGCACTCACAACCCCTCACAGCTTAGTATCATCATCTGTAGACTTTGTAAGAATGCTGTCTAGGCCAGGGGTGGTCAAACTTATGGAACTCAAGAGCTGCACAAGTCGATTATGAAACCTTTGAGAGCCACGCTGAGGCATATAAACACATATTTTTACGTATTCCAAAATTACTAAGCTTAAAATATATTATGCACTTTAATTTTATCGTAAAAATAGGGCAAATATTGATCCAAAAATGTCAGATTCTAATAATTATTTAAGATTACCATGAAACTAGGCCTATACAGTAAAAATTTAGCTGTTGCTAGATGTAGAACACTACATGCTTGTGGCAAGTTTTTTTTTAAAATCTGGCAGTAACTTCTCAATGCAGTAGGTAAAAGCTGTCTCAGATGCTGATCTCTAAGTATTGCACAATGTTTTGAATTTCATTGTGGAATATGATGCTTCACAGCAGCAAGTTGTGCCAAAAATTAAAAGTAAACTATGTTAAGTTTTAAACTTTTCTCCTTTGTATTTTCATTTCTTAGTGTTCCACATCATATTTAGGACTTGTAAAACATGACTTTATTTTAACAACGAGTGAGCTGCATTAGGGCCTAGGAGAAAATCTAAACATGCTATGGCTTCTCTGACCATGTCACGCTTCTCTCCCCCACCCCATTGCTGCTTCCTTGCCATCTCTTACTACACTGCTGCTTCTTGGCTCTCCCCAACCATGCCGCACTTCTGCCCTCACCCAACCCCAGCCCCGACCGTGTCTCCGCTTCCCTGCCAACATTTCTGCCAGCAAACTTGTTCACTAAAATACTCATGGACAGTGAAGACAAAAGGTCTGAGGACTCAGACACAATTAATTTTAAAATGAGAGTAATAGTAAGGGAAAACACTGCTCTCATCTTAATCCTGTGAAGAGATGCAGACAGGGACACCTTTTCAACTGTTCAGAATCACAACAGATCAATGAGAATTTATGGGGACAAAGTGCAAGATCAGAGCCTGTTTCAGTAAGTGCTTTGGAGTCCACGCACAGAAGATAGTATGGAAAAAATCCCATTGAGTTTATTCAGTTTGGGGTCAGGCCTCTGTATAAATTCTAAATATCATTATTTGGTTTTTATAATACAAACTAAAATCTTAATTGGTGAGAGATTTTTTTCAGAAAGTTTACAACACAATTTTCCATCCTCAGCCCTTCACAACAATTACTCTTGTCTAATGGGCTCAGATATCCATAGAGCCATTCATGAAGACTGCACTGAAATATACAACTTTGACTATACAACAAAGAAGAATTAATACATGTTGAATGCTGTTTAATCAGTAGAAGTATAGTGCTGCTATTGAGCTTTGCAGTGAGTGTAAATTATCTTGGTAATTAACTTAGTTATATTAATTAAAATTTTCTTATAAAATAAATGTACTAGCATAGCAGTTCCTTCTGCAGACAGATGACATACTGATGTCTCAGGCACACTTGTTCATGGACTTAAGGAATCTTTTTTCTAAAGACAGTTTTCAGTAGTGGTGATCTACCCTAAGTCTAAATCATTTTGCATGCTGAAAATGAACCATGATCCATAATAAGTACTTATAAGATTCTTTAAATTAATAGTGGGTTTTTTAATAACCTTTTGACAGTAGTCAGTGGTTTTGGATGTAACGCTTGGGTCAATTTTCAGTCATTTCTGATGATTCTTATTTAATTCTCAAAATAGAAATACAAGAGAAATAATTTTGCATTATATTACAATATCTGGAAATGCCAGGTGGTTTTTAAAAAGAGAGAATTAATTTACAATTGCTTTTCAGGTTTAAATTGCTAATTATCATCACTTATCTGTAGTTCATTGTAGACTTGTTCTTGGTCAATTTATGTTGCCAGTTTTAAAAATATTTACCCAGAAAACAATATCAAAAAA
>ML682059.1:22339349-22390527 GCA_007922195.1 Podocnemis expansa | reverse complement strand
CTTAGTAATTTTGGAATACGTAAAAATATGTGTTTATATGCCTCAGCATGGATCTTGAAGGTTTCATAATTGACTTGTGCGGCTCTTGAGTTCCATAAGTTTGTCCACCCCTGTTATATATATTCCTTTTATTTTATTTTGTTTTCTTCCCCAATGTGTGTTAGCTGTTCAGTACTGGCACAGACTGCCTTCATGTGTGTTTGTACCGATCCTAGATGAATGATTCTCTGATTCTGATTAGAGCCTGTGGGTGTTTCTGTAATATAAATATCAGACAATAAGCTAGGACAGGATAAACACTATCAGGAGCAAACAATCTTCCAATTTCCAGCTGCATACTATACTCAAATACTATAATCTAACTTCATTTAGTTCAATAATATTAGATTTGTGAAAGAAATGTGGGCTTTATGGTTGAAAACATGACATATGTTAAGATTTTGGATATGGTGACATTGCCAGTTCATGCCATCTTGGCTGCAGCAGACATTTTAAATTCTGAACTAATATTTTTCTTATCTTGCTTGTTTATTATATTAAATTATAGCACTGGGGTTTGTTTTTGTACATTTATATTCCTATTTTTTAGGTATTCTAATAACATACTTTGTTGCAAATCACTAGGGAATATTTATTAGATATTTATTACATAGAAGATTAATAGATTTCTGTTCACAAGGAGGAAGTTACATGTCTCTTTGCTAATCACAATATTTCAGATTGATTTATGCATAACAGGATATTGCTGTGTCTTAGAAAGTTTGAAAAGGCAATTTACATAAACATGTGGCCTAAAACAAATTTAAAAACAGTAAAGCTTTCACAGTCTTCAATATACTGAAACATCAAATTTGCCACCATTTTTCAAAGTTGAGAGCTGCTGTTTGGTGTTGTAGATCTCTTGCAGGAGGTTTGCTGAACACGGTGAGTTTATCTCCCTTGACAGACTCTGCTAGTGGTTTCCTTTTGTCTTTCAGTCTCTATTTTATGAACATAGTGTATTTACTGCTGCTGCTGGGTCATGTCAGTCTCCTTCATATAGGCAATCACTGCAGGGTCTGCAATGTCTTTGGTCTCCAGTTCAAGTAAATCTACCTTCTCTTCTAAGAAGGGGCTGCCTGTGTCTTCTGTGAGCTCACTAAGAGACTTAACATGTCATGCAGAAGAATCCAGACACCTGACACCTGCTCATGGTGCTTTGTGTGGTGCTTCAAATTCTCCTATCAACCTGCTGACATTCAGTGCTGAAGGGCCTCTGATCTTTGTGGACGAACAGTTTCACCATCCCTTTTGATCACAGCATTCTTTTTGCTCATGTGTTTCCTCAAGCGCAGTCGCAGAGAAAATATGTGTCTAATACTCTAGTGAACTGTGAAATTTCTCTTTAGGAACTCTTCTTGCTGTGACTGGATGCACTGTGTGAAGGCTTACCACACCTCAAAGGTGAACAGCATCCAACATACATAATTAGCATGATCTACTGCAAAGAACCAGGAAAACAGTTTACCAAGACATTCAATTTGGAGAGCAAAATTTGCCTGGAGGATTGACAGCATCTAGGTCAGGATAAAAAGATTTTCAGGAAGTGTGGTCTGCCATAAGTGGAATGTTGGCTTCTTCTTTAAGTAATGGTCGCTTTATGCATTTCAAACATAGGTACACGTGACTACCATCTGTGCCATCCGCTGCAAAATTTTCAGCAGCAGTGTCCATTGTCCCACACAATTACCCTATATCACTACATGTTTCATGACAGATTATATGAGGATGTGTGGGGTGACATGCCCTCAGTTCCCTCTCACTAAAAGGCTTGTAACAGAGAGAAGGTAAAAAGACTGGATGCTGGACTTGGTGTTGGTAGTTAATATTCTGATTGACTTTATGATTACCATATAAACTCACTTACTCCACATCCATACCACAAATGTACAACATCAGAGTCTGAAGATAGGATGCAATCCTGATGACCAGTTGAGGTAGAATCTAATTTCAAAGTACAGAGAGCCAGCATTACACACCTCTTCCAAGTCAGGGCTCTGGTTCAACCTCAGACTTCAAAGTACAGATGTTTTAGTCAGGGGAGTCACTGGCGCCTGGCACACAGGGCCCATGCCCCAAATCCCAACACCAGTGCCCAGGGTCCTGGCATGGCCCCTGCCTCTCCCAGTCTTCGGCTGGAGAGCGGGAGCCCGGACATCTGCAGCAGTGGCGGCCGCTTCTGGCCCCTTCCTAGGCCGGGTGGCCCCGTGGCTGTGGCTGTGGCTGCTGCTACTTGCCCTGTCCCTAGTTGGGGATCCAGGGCCTGGCTGGTGCAGCAGGTGCCAGAGGCTGGGTTGGGCCCAACCACCAAATCAGGGCTGGGGCCATGGCCTGCAGTCAGGGGGCAGGGCCTGAACTGGTGCCCTGGGTCCTTCCCTGGGGCAGCGACGCTCCTGGTTTTAGTTCATCTTTTATAACCTGTTCTGTTGCATCATCTATCTTGTTGTTTTCACCTTTCCATGGCCTTGGCCTTGTCAAGGCTGTTTCCCCACTCTCGCACTCTGAGTGCAGAAGGTGGGGGCCTGCAACAGGCCTTAAAAGCCACTGGCCTTAAAGCCTGGTCTTAAAACTCACCAAAGCCTCAATTTCCTGGCCTTGGAATGGTATTGCTGCTACCACCCAAATGCAAAAACCTCTTGAAAACCCAGGAAGGTGCACTTAGGAATTCCTTCCTGTGAGATACTCACAATCACTTATATTCCTCCCTCAGGAGATTGACTGAACCCCAGCTGGAATATCAGCTAGAACTGGAACAGAATCCCTCTTAGTAGCTGGCTGTGCAGTCTGAGGCACATGCACACAAACCTCTTGCCTTTCAGGACACAGAACCAGAGCTTACTTAAAAGGTAAAATCTTTAATGAAAAAGAACAGATAAGAAACACAAAGAGTTGCTTCTTAAGTAGTTACAGGGTAGTGGGAGGTGGTACATGTGTTCAGCACAGAGAAATCCAAAAACAAACCAAAAACAAAGAAAATACCCTGACCGCGTCTAAATAAACATTCCCTGTTCTACTCATGCCTGGTCAGCAACAAACTTAGCTTATCTTTGGTAAGGATGTCACTGGCTCCTTCCTCAGGCCCCTCTGTCCTCCTCCTGATCCTCCCTGGAGCTCTGCTTCATCCAAACAGGAACAGGCAAGGCTGCTGCTCTAATTCAAAAACCTGCGCTTTGTTCCTATTGGCTGTCCTGGGACTCACTGACCAGAGTGTTAACCCCTTCCTCCCCAAGGATGATTACAGGTCTTACATCCACAATTTCCAGTAAAAAACATCCTGGCCAGCCACCAACCACCCTTCACAAGTTGTTTTCAGATATACCCACAAAAAAGCCCTGGACATGTAGCCATCACCTTTGACCAGTTGTTTTCACACAATGAAATGTCCCAGGCAGGCCCTTAACTGCAACTTATCAATTTATTGTTTTCAAATGTATGCACACACACCTGTCACATTCACCTCATGCATATTGGGCCCATAACATATTACACTGGATATAGGTTTTTGGATATAAGTAACTATATTTCTTATGGATCCCAACATTACTGTATAGTTGCAGTCAGAACCCTCTCTTTGTGCTTATATGCTCTATGAGAATGACAGTCCATTGTACATAGCTAGTTCTGTCTTCTTAATTCTTCTATAGATATGTTAGTTAATTTAGTTTAGTTTAGTTTAGTTTCCATACAGTAGACCCATATGGGGCCTTTCCTGACTCCTTCAGGGATTATGCCCTGCATTCTGTCATTCAAGAACTGTGCCTCATGGCCTAGTTCCTTCTCTGTGAGCAAAAGCACATGAATTATCTCTGTTGCCTGGGTAAGACATACCTTACTGCCTGCTGTGATATCTGGAGATCCTTCCTGTAGAGGATCTGTGATGCTTGACTTCTACACCTCCCCAAGTTCCTCATGGCTGACATGCTCTGGTCTAATATGGAGAATGTCCTGGACCATCAGCAGAGGCAGCCTTAGGCTATTGGGGGCCCTAGGCAAAGGCCCATTGTGGGGCCCCCTAAGGGCCCACTATAGGCCCCCACTGCTACCCTCCCTGTGACCCCAGTCACCCCTGAAACCCCTAACCCCCCCTCCCCGCCCCAGGACTCCTTGTTTTGCTGAACCAAACTAACATGACTATCCCTCTGGAATTTGTAAATTATTCTTAGGTATGATATTGCTAAAGATCTTCCCATCCTGAAGCTTGTAAGTTGATCATCTTTCACTTAACATAAATGAGCTAATGCTGAACTACAAAGTTAAAATGAACATTTTAAAAATTTTTAAAAAGTATGAGCATTAATTAATAAATAAAAAGTGGTAACATTAATGATGGCTCAAAAATAACTAAAATACCAAATTTAAAATTTTGGCAGTCAGATCTTACCTATTTTTCATATAGGCTTGGGTTTATGTGCAATAGAGACATTTAATACAAATAATTATAATAAATAAAAATAAGTGAAAAGAAGGTTTCTAGTATGTAGATATGAATGAAAACCACCAAATTTCAATGAAATTCTCTGAAGTACTCAGGTTTATAAGACTCTGGCCCCCTCAAAAATATTAAATAGTAAGTACAGAAGTTTAATAATTACTTACCAAAAGAAATACATACAGCACAGACATCACACACAGCTGTAATGATTGCCTAAGGACAGCACTGTATTTATATGTAGCAGCCTATATGTGCCTACCTGGTAACCTGAGCTAACCAAAGCCAAAGTAAAAATTGTTACACAGGCAAAGGCAAAGGAAAAAGAACAGGTAAAAAAGAAAAAGAAAAGGCAATATTTCACAAAATTAAAAAATGGCAGAATAAATGGCCACACTGAAGAATTAAAAGATGAGGCCACTGGAAATTTCCTGCTTTTGTGCTGTCTATTGCTTGCTCCTGATTTTTTAGCATGTCAGTGTGAAGGTGATGGTGAAATCTGCAATTCGGATGAAGCACTGATCCTAATGATAGCTTGCCTTGATGAGCCAAGAGTGAAAAGTGCTTAGGCTTCCAGCCCATCTAGCTCTAGATTTTTCTATATTTTCATTTCTGTCCACCAAATTGAGGACGGGGCCCCTTATTGCTTGGGGCCCTAGGTGGCCACCTGCTTTACCTACCCCAAAAGCCACTACTGACCATCAGTGCTGATGGTGCACTGGCCAACATTGGCAGCAAATGCTCCACATTTGGTTTCATGTCCAGACATACTGGCACCATGAGATGTGAAAAGCCGCACAAGACAGCCACAAGTGCTCTCATGAACACTGCGGTAGGTCTTTATCATGGGCCAGTGCAGTGCACCATGTTTTCCCCCCAGCCTGGGCTCAGCTGGTGAAACATTGTGTAATGCACATGGATGAGGAGTGTGCAACCCCCTAAGGCAGGGAGCAATGTGAAGTGGAAGTGAGACATGCTGGCATCACTGGCTCCTGCTAAGATCAAGGGTCATGACAGCTCACCGTTGCACACTCCTCATCCATGGCAGGATTCTCTAAGCTTTACTCCACATACTCACTGGAGCAGAGATAGCAAGACGTGCTCTGGACACTGGGCTGGATGCATTCGTCGGTCCCCATGTCACATGTTGAGCTGCTGTATGTATCCATGCGACTTCTTTTGGCTCCCTGGACACCTACACTAGTGGATGACCCACTCCTTTTCAGGAATAACCCGCCTCCACTGGTCATGATACCACCTGTGTTGACTGCTTTAGAACTTCTTTGGACTCAGAGGGCTTCTTGACAAAAGAGCTGTCCTTTCCCCCCCAAATTCCTGCATATGCCCACCTTTTCCAGCCTACTATACTGTGAACCCACCTGGGTGGAACTTATGTCTGTGGAATGTGCCTGGGTACCAAATGTTTCCTCTAAGCTGTGCGCGTGCATGTGCGCAGCAACCCCGACTCTCGCGTGCACTCCTGGCTGCCACAGGGCTTCAGCTGTGGCTTCTTCTGGCCAGAACTCCAGCTGGCAGGGAGCTGTTCTGTGGAGTTTAAAATCTCCCCTGAACATGCACAGGGTGGGAGATTTTAAACTTCCTGGCACAGCTTCCTAAAAAGAATGGCAGCAGTGAGGGGTGGGGTCCACGTGGGAGTGGCTCTGGCAGTGGAGGCAGTGGCCTGATGGAGTCAGGGATCACCTGAGGGACTTGGGGAAGTCAGCTGGAGGGTGCATGGAGGAGGCGTCCAGCTGCAGGACACGGGGAATCATCCCCCTCCCCCCTGCCGCCTGCAAGGGAAAGTGCTGCGGGGGAGCAAGCAGCTTCCCCAGGACTAGGTTTGCCAGACATCTGGCTAAAGAAGGACATGTCCTCCTTTTTACCTTCATGTCCTGATTGTCTTCTGTCCTCCAGGCATTCTAAAAATTGGTGATTCCCCCCATCCCTTACTTTTTATGAGTTGAATGTTTAAAAAAAACCATACCTAACACAGGACTCACACCCATGAGCCTCAGGCTAAGTGTCTTGTAGACAGGAAACAAAGGGGTGTGGATCATGCAGTTCTCTTGACTCTCAGAGGCTTTTGTGGTACAGTTGGTAAAGCAACTGACTCTGAACCTGAGAATTATGGGTCTGAGGCCTATTCTAGATATTTTGATTTTTTCTCTCTCTTTTTTTTTTTGGTACTGTGACACCCTACAAAAGGGCTACACTGAGAATGGGGAGAAGGAAACCCTAATAAAATGAAAGAAGATAAAGTATACTGTGAATAAAATACTAACAGGGACCAATTAAGTAAAACAAATAAAGGGGCACATTTAAATTGGTTAGAAACAACAAAAAGACAATCTGTGCTGCTGTGAAAAATGAAAAAGCAGCAAGTCAATTTTTAAAAAAAATTTTTTTAGGTGTTTTTCAAGTTTATATTTGCAAATTTACAGGATTTTTTTTTTTTTTTTTTTTTACTTTTTGTTTAGGCCCATGAACATTAATGAAAGGGTCATGAAAAATTTTCATTTACTGAAAAAAATCAGTTTTCAGTAAAATAAGACATTTTGGTAATTTTTTTTATTTTAAAATAATTTAAAAAACACATGACTTTGTGATGTTTTAATACTGCACTCATTATCATTACCATTTTCCATGACACAATGTGGTAATGACAGCAGTGTTCCCTCTAAGCTGATGATGCAGCTGAGCAAATTATGGATATGCTTCGGGGGCCAGCAGACAGTGGGGAAGAGCCCAATATAATTTGGGGAAGTTGCTCAGCTGCATCCATGACTTGCTCACCTGCACCCACAAGTTGCTCAGCTGCATCATCACCTTAGAGGGAACATTGCTGGGTACCATTCAGACCCAGTGTCCCTGTTCTCAGCACCCATTGCTATCAGACACTGCCTCCTCTGCCTTGCCACCAGTGGAAGGTCCACTTTTGATGCAGTGGTTAGGAGCTGCAAACCCCCTCAACCCCCCATCACCTTCTGCAGTCCCTTTTGCCATGTCTGGAAGCCATCTTCCCTTATTTGCTCATCATTGGGTCAAGCTCACCACAGATGGATGAGTTTTGAAGATTGTATGACGTGGCTACTAGACACAATTTTTCACCCTCTAACCTTCTCCCTCTCCCCTGCCCGCTGTCTCTAGGAGCCCTGCCTGTGCACCCTCCTTCAAGCATAAGGTGGATATCCTCTTCAGGAAGAGTGCTATCAGACCTGTGCACACTCCTTACTATCTCATCCCTAAGATGGATGAGGGCCTATGCCTGATCTCAACTTACTCAATACTTTCATCAGAAAGACCAAGCTGCACATGGTGATGCTTGCTTTCATCTTTCCCTCACTTCTCCAGGAGGCATAATTCACAGCTCTTGACATGAACAGCACATATTTCCATACCTATGTCCACCCAGCCCACCACAAGTTTTTTTCCTTCAACTCCTGGATGTAACACTGACACTTCTTCTTTGTGCCAATCTGCCTAGACTACGTCCTGGAGCTTAAAACTTCAGACCTCACACTCAGCTCAGTCCACATCTGTCACGTGGCAGCCTGCTCCTTCCTCCCTCCTGTGGATGACTAGTCAATATTTATCCATCTAATTACTACTGGATTTCTGAGGTACCACTTAACACAAAGCTGCTTACCATCAGTCTTTAACCCCTTTACCTTGAAAATCAGCCTCATGTTTCTGCTCTCACCTAGCCGCCATTTGAACCCTAGCCACATGCTTCCTGGCCCATCTATGTATGAAAGTTTTCTTCCTTGTGGCCATCACCTCTGCCCAGCAGGTTATGATGGCTGACCCAACATAAACGGTTTTCCATAAAGACAAGGTCTCTCTGTGCCTTCACCATAAGTTTCTCCTAAAAGTCATCTCTGATTTTAATTTCAGCCAGTCTTGGTTTTCCATTCTAAAGCACACACTGCTTCTGTCAACAGGACACTGCATTCCCTGGTATCCTCAGGGCAGTGGACTTCTATTTGGACAGGCCTTGAGGCTTTTACGTCTCCCTACATCTTTGTAGCCATTGCAAAATGATTGAGAGGGCAGACTCTCTCCACACAGCACATATCCAGTTGAATTTCTAAGTTCATTATTGAATGCTATGCGCACGCCAGTGCTACACTGTCTAGCAAAATAATAGCACACTACACATGGACAATACTACCACCACTCTGCTGGATGTCCTCTGGCAGAAAATCTACCATATGGCAACATGGTGTTCTTTCCACACCATCACAGTGCACTATGCCATCATCCAGTAGGCAGCCACAGCCTGCAACATTGGCCATGGGTTCTCAACCTCCTCAGGGTTACAACATGACTGGGAGGGTTCCCAGCAAAGCATAACATGCCAAGGCTTGCCCAGTAGCCCTGCTCCACTTCCCCCACCCCTGGCAACCAGACAGCCCTGAATTTCTTCTTTCCCCCACTCCAACAGCCCATGTCTCTTTCCGCACCCCAGCAACCCTGAGCCTCTTTCCCCCCATGTCTCTTTTCCCCCGGCAGCTACTGTCTCTTTTCCCCCAGGAGCATCGCATGTCTTTCCCCTTAGGAGTCCCGAGACTCTTTCCCACACATCCCTTCTCCCCACCCCCATAGCTCTGTATTTCTTTTCTCCTGGAAGCCTAAACTCCCAAGTCTCTTCCTCCCACAGGCCCAGCTCTTGCCACAGTCCTAGCCCCACAGCTCTGGCCCTGGCCCTGGCCCTGACCATGTAACCCCATGGATATGGCCCTGGCCCCAGCTCCTGGGCTCTGGCCCCTGCCCACCCCTGGATCCGTACCCAGCCCCACACTGATCCTCAAACCAGAGGGGCTGACCCTGACCCTGACCCACAGCTGCCAGACATGGTAACCCCCTCCCTGCCAAGGCTTGGGGTCAGGGAACCTTTTACATTTTCCACCCTGGTCTTGGTGTGCAGGGCTGGAGAATTAAAAATGCTGCAGTGTGGCTGCAGCTCCCAGCATGTGCTGGTGAGCAGAGCAGACTGTCTGGATTAGCTGGGCTAACCCAGGCAGGCTGCCAGTATCATGGCCTGTGGCTCCCTGCTGCCACAGCTGTCAGGCCATGGGGGGCTTTTGGTGGCAGACTGCTAACCCGTGACATGGTTGCAAACCACTATCACAGACCATGCTATCCTCCAGCAAGATTTACCCATCATATTACACCCACCTTCTAGAGCAGGGGTCTCAAATACATGGCCCATGGGCCACATGCGGCCCCTAAAACTATTTCCTGTGGCCGGCAATGACCCAATCGTTACCGATATTTGCAACATCATTGTATGGAAAGGTTTCAGTGGTGCTGCCCTCGGGCTACCATACTAATCCACATGCGGCCCTCTACTAGTCTTCATGTGGCCTTCATGGTGATTTGAGTTTGAGACTTCTGTTCTAGAGGATCACTGCTCCACACTCAACCACATTTGGGATACATATAGGGCCCATCATTCAAAGAAGAGAAGGTTTGTGATCTGTAACTGGAAGATCTTTGAGATGTATGTCCTTATTAGTGTTCCAATACCTGCCCACCTACCTCTCTGCTGCAAACTTTCTATTTTGCAGTCAGAGGGAGGCTGAGGGCATGTTATCCCAATCCTCCTCTTATAACCTCACATGGAGCATGTAGAAATGTAGGATAGCCATGTAGGTCAATAGACATTGTTGCTGAAAAACTTCCAGCTCTGGTGCACAGCATACATGTGCACCTGTGGTTGGAATACAAATAGTATCATGTATCTCAAAGAACCTCCAGTTACTGATAAGTAACCCTAGCTGGTCTAGTTTTTTACTATCAGTAGTTGTGGGGGCTTCATATTTCTTGAGAATGTGGTTCTACTTTATGTTCACATTTTGAAGCAAGATATATATACTGCTGACAGTTAGTATACCCAGTATGTTTGACGTGAGCCACTGTCAAGGAGTCAGTAGTTCCTGAGGAGGACACTTTGACTTGAACAAGGGTTTCCATTCATCCACTGTCTTCTGGCCTATCTCCAATCACTTGTGACATGCCATCTTCTGATGAAGACTATGCAGCACAATAACAAATTTGTTCTCATATATTTCATTGGTCAGGAGGGACAAGTGTGATCATCTAGTCTGACCTTCTGAACAATGCAGGCTACAGAATCTCACCCATCCACTCCTGTAATAAATTTCTAACCTATGACTGAGTTGTTAAAGTCCTCAAATGATGTTTAAAGACTTTAAGGTACAGAGAATCCACCAGAAAGTGAGCTGTGTCCCAGCTATAGAGAAAGGTGAAGAACTCCCAGAGCCTTTGCCAATCTGCCCTGGGGAAAAATTCCTTCCTGACCCTAAATCATTTAAACCCTGAGCATATGGGCAAGACTCACCAGCTGGATGCCCAAGAAAAAGTTCTCTACAAGAACTCAGAATCTACCCCATCAGTTGTCCCATACAGGCCACTGACATATCTACCACCAGTAGTCAAAGATCAGACAATTGCCAAACTAGATCATCCCATCATACCATCCTTGCCATAAATTTATGAAATTCAGTTTTGCAGCCAGATATGTTATTGGTCTCCACTGTTTCCTTTGGGAGGCTATTCCAGAATTTCATTCCTCTGATGGTTACAAACATGCATCTAATATCAAGTGTAAACATACTGATGGACAGTTTATATTTGTTTGTGCTTGTGTCCACCTTGGCGCTGAGCTTAAATTATTCACGCCTTCTCTGGTATTTACCCCTCTGATGTATTCTTTTGGTTAGGCTAAATAAGTCAAGCTCTTTGAAGTTTCCTCTCATATGGCAGGTTTTCTCTTCTGTGGATCATCCTAGTAGCCCTTCTCTGAACTTCTTCCAGTTTGAAATCATTTTTCTTAACCATGAGACCAGAACTGCATACAATATTCCAGATGAGGTCTCACCAGCACCTTTTTAATGGTACTAATACCACCCTATCTCTACATAAAATGCCCTGTCTGATGCATCCTAGGACTGCATTAGCTTTTTTTATGGCCATGTAAAACATTGGTGGCTCATAGTCATTCTGTGATTGCCCACATATCTGTACAAAAGACTCTATTACAGGACCTAATAAAACCAGATACTCCATCACAGGCTCATTCACCTGCTCATCCACCAATGTGATTTACACCATCATGTGCAAGAAATGCCCCTTTGCCTTATATACTAGACAAACAGGACAGTCTCTGCGCAAAAGAATGAATAGGCATCAGAATCTGGCATCAGAAATCACAACACTGTAAAACCAGTGGGTCAGCATTTCAATCTTCATGATCACAGCACTAATCATTTGCTAATTGCTGTGTTCACAAAAATGAATACTAAATCAAAGCTTCAAAGAGAAGCTACTGACATTGAATTTATTTGCAAATTCGGTTACATTGCTTCAGGACTTAATAGGGACATCAGATTTTTCTCTCATTACAACAGGTGAGTTGACCTCATGTCCCTCTGTATGCTGGTCCCCAGTGTTTGAATCTTTACAGCTATCTTGATTTGCTGTTACAATGTGACCTGTTCCCATGACGTATACTTCCCTGCATTCATTTCCTCCCATTCTATAAGTTCCTCCATCTTCAAAGTGTCTGACAAACTGGGATTTTCTCCCATGAAAGCTCATGAAATAAATATATTTGATAGTCCTTAAGTGCCCCAGGACTCCTTGTTTGCTTGTTTTACTGAACTAGACTAACATGGCTGCTCCAATGGATCTCATCTATACACCCAGGTCCTGCTCATTCTCTGTCAAATCAAATCATAGGGCTGGAAGGGACCTCATGAGATTATTGAGTCCAACCCCCTGGGAATTGAACCTAGAACCTTCTGCATGTTAAGTAGAGGTGCTAGCCACTACACTAACTGATGCATCCTCAGCTTATAGCAAAAATTATTGTTGTTAGTCCCTAAATGCATGACTTTGCATTTTCCTCTAATAAATTTCATCATATTTCTATTACTCCAATTTACAAGCTCATCCAGATCTTTCTGGATGATATCATGATTCTTCTCTGATTTGACAATACCTCCAAATTTTGTGTCATTCTCAAACTTTATTAAAACTTTCCCACTTTTTGTGCCAATTCAGTAATAAAATGGTTAAATAAGATTGGTCCTGAGACCAACCCCTGAGGAATGCCACTAGAAACCTCCCTCCATCCTGATAGTTCACTTTTCAGTATGAAACACTGTTGTTTCCCCCTTAAAGAGTTCCTTATCCACCTTTCAATTTTCATATTAATTCTCACCTTTTCTAATTTAACTAATAATTCCCCATGTGAAACTGTATCAAATGTCTTAATGAAACCAAGGTAAATTAGATTCACTGCATTCTCTTTGTCTAAAAAGTCTGTTATTCTCTCAAAAAAGGTTGGTTGTGTGGCATGATCTATCTTTTGTAAAGCCATGTTGTATTTTATCTCAGTTAGCATTAACCTTGAAATCCTTAACTACTTTCTCTTTCAAAAATTTTTTCCAAGACCTTGAACACTACTGAGGTCAAAATAACAAGCTTGCAGTTACCTGGGTCACTTTTTCCTCTTTCTTAAAAATAGGACAGGTATTAGCAATTCATGTACTACAGCTCCTGGGCTTACAGATTCAGTAAAAACCTTGCCAATGGGCTTTCAATTTCAGGTTCCAGTTCTTTAAACATTCTTGAATGGAAATTATCCACTATCCTCCCGCCCCTGATTTAGTTCCATTCAACTGTTCAAATTTGATTGCTACCTTGGATGTGATAATTTTCTGCCACCATATGCTCATTCCCATTAGACAGTCCACCAGTAGCCCCAAGCACATTATTAGCCTCATTAAAAAAGGAAGCAAAGTATTTAGATATTTGGCCATGCCTAGATTATCTTTAACCTCTACCCCATCCTCAGTTCTCAGTGGTCCTGCTTCTTTCCATGTTTTCTTCCTATTTATATTGCTATGGATCCTTTTACTATTGGTTTTAATTCCCTTTGCAAGATCCAACTCTACTTGGCTTTTGGTCTTTCTCATTTTATCTATAGATGTTCTGACCTCCAAGAAGTAGCTTTCCTTTGCTGATCCCATCTTCCACTCCTTGTAGACTTTCTGCTTTCTCTTAATCACCTGCCTGAGATGCTTACTCAGCTTCATCTTCAGCTCTTGCTTATGAATATTTTCTCAGTCTTTGGGATGCAGGCTTCAGATAATTCCTGAAACTTTGACTTGAAGTTATTCCAAGCCTCCTTCACCTTTAGACCCATGAGTTCTTCAGTCCAGTCCACTGCCCAAGTAATACCCTTAAGTCTTTAAAATTAACCCTTTTGAAGTCAAAGAGCCTAGTCACAGATTTATTTTGATTTATCCTTCCATTTAGTTTAAACTGTATAAGCTCATGGTCACAAACCAAGATTGCCCCATACAACCAGTTCTTCTATGAGGTCCTCACTACTCACCAATAACAAATGTAAAATGGCATCAGTTGGTTCAGTGACTATTTGGTGAAGCAAAACAAACAAGGAGTCCTGTGGGTACTTTTAAAGACTAACAAATGTATTTACATTATGAGTTTTCTTGGGAGAAATCTCACTTCGTCAGCCACTTGAAAAGGGAGGTGGTGAAGGAATCTGTTAGCTATCACACTCAGGAAAACTGGGGCCTTATTATTACTACTAGCATTTGTCTGCCAGTCTTTATCTGGGAAGTTAAAGTCTCCTATCACACAGTACCCAGTAGTGTTTATTTCATTAAAGTCCTTAAAGGGTTTTTTTTTTTCCATAACCAAACTTGATTCTGGTGGTCTGTAGCACATCCCAAGCACTACCCCAGGGGAAACTCTAGTAGTTCTCTTCTCCAGTGTGACTTTTACCTAGACAGACTCTTTCTTAGTGGATATTTATGGGTACTGTAAAATATGCAGCAGCCATGCTGATATACAATATTCTATTTTCAGTTGTTTTCATTATAATACATGATCAAAAGTAGGGATTACAGACATTGATGTGCTGGGTGCAGGCCAGGGGTTCCCAACCTTTTCTTGGCCATAGCACACCACAATATAGTCTCCAAATGAACTCAGGAATATTCACAAGCCAATCCAGAACTCTTTGTGTAGTTTTTTCAAAAAAATTCTGTGGCACACCTTGGTGCCTCAGGGCACACTTGTGTGCTGCGGCACACTGATTGGGAAACATTGGTGTAGACAAGATCTCATTGCAACTGGTAGGTGTAACTGTTACCTTTCATTTATAAATATAAATATAAAGAACAATCAAACTTCTTTATGGAACTGGACAGCTGAAACAGTAGAAGCCACCATACACAGGCACATGACAAAGCTTGAGTAGAAGATGAACAATACAGCCCATGGAATTTCCCAGGAGACTGATATAGCAAATGGTA
Organism: Podocnemis expansa; assembly: GCA_007922195.1. Classification (NCBI taxonomy): domain Eukaryota; kingdom Metazoa; phylum Chordata; order Testudines; family Podocnemididae; genus Podocnemis; species Podocnemis expansa. The sequence continues at coordinate 22,375,686 of ML682059.1, read as the reverse complement.
GATCAGAGACATTGATCGGTGGAGCTTTGTCTGTGTGTGTATGAGAGAGAGAGAGACAGAAGACCTGGATGCAACCAGAGAAAATTTCATAGTGTAACCCTGAGAAAAAAAGCTAAGAGAGTCAGAGTTTTTTGGTGGAGTTGTGGCTGAAAGACAATTGAAACTGTGAGGGAAGAAACTTCCCTCTGTTTGATCCCTTCTGTGTTCCAGGAAAAAGGATTTTGCACATTTGTATCGCAAAAATGCCTGACTCCATCATTATCAGTTTTTCCTCCTCATGGAAACCAAAACCCGGCAAGTCCTTGAAAATTGGCTAACAACTCAGGTCAGAAAAAGGTAACAAATATGACATGATATATACATTACCTGGCCCGGATATGTTTATGGGAGTTTTGAAATACACATGGTTATGTCTACATTTTTCTGAAGCTGTCATTTTGGATCTTAGATATGTTGACCTTAAATTCTTCTGCTGAATACAATATTTGTTGGAGGCTCTCTCTTTTGTTCTCAGAGCATAAAGCAATTTGAGTTCAGTGTACGTTTAATTTTAGGGCTAAATTTAAAGTACAACATACTGTTGTAAGCAACAATTAAAATCTATGGATTATATTGAAAAGCATACAAGTATTACAGTGAATTTATCCATTCATGACTCAACAACCTATGGTCTTCCCCAAATGATGGTGGAAACCAGAAAAAAATTAACTGTATGAAGACATTAATTTAAAATGCTATCAGCCTGGAATCAAGATGAATATCTCTTCTCCCTTCTCCTGAGCCTGCTCCTTGCAGGATTATGCTCCTGCTATCTGCTTAGGAATGCCTTTCTGCTCCCTTCTGTCTCTCTAGGCTGATCCCTGCAGGATTACACTTCATACCTCACATATGAATTAGATTCTTTCCTCTGCCCCGAGTATTCCTGAAGGAGCCTTCCTTTTCCCAGCAGCATTCTCTAGCAATTGAAGATTAGATTCACAAAAGGGCTCAATGTTGCAAATCCTGGCCTGTTGCTAATGCTAATACCACCTTTATATCTGGCTATGTTTTGTGAGGGTTCTGGTCTATTAGGTGGCTTCTGAGAACATCTACCAGATCAGGCCCTACAGGCAAGCTAGAAGGGAGAATGTCTGATCTGAAGATTTCCCCAGGATTTAGTTGTCCGTCAGCACTGGCAGATTTTTAGTTTTACTAGGGACTTTCTCAATGGAAATTTAGTGACCTACAGAGCTTGGCAGCAGCTGAGCACAGGTTTTGAAAATCTGCATTTTGGACTTAGGCACCTGAATATGAGGGTATGTCTAAACTGGAGGCTTAAGTTGATTTAAGCACTCTTAAGTTGACTTAAGGAACTCCAGGGTCACATTTGGAAATCATTAAGTCAACTTAAGCACTTGCTTAAGTCGACTTAATAACTCTCACCCTTGAAGTTGACTTAAGGCAGGAGATGCTATTTAAGTCAACTTTATAAAGTTTAGGTCGCATAAAGAAATGTGTCCATTAAAGTTGACTTAAGGCAAGAGACCCATTTAGGTCAACTTTATAAAGTCTACTTAAACCAGGGGACCCATTTAAAGTTGATTTAATAAAGTCAACTTAACCAAATGGGGCCTCTCTAAGTTGACTTAATAAAGTCAAGTTACCTGAGCCTTCGAGTGTAGGCATAGCCCTAGTTAGGTACCTAAATCCTCTTATGAATTGAGCTCTGGAAGTCACTGGGTATTTTGAGAACCAGGTGATCTTTGAGCTATCACCTGATCCCTGGCAGGCAGCTGGTTAGCCACAGGTGGAACTAGGCCCTCACTCCTTTTAAAAAGACTTGAAGGAGTCCTGTGGCTTTTGAAGAGTAACACATTTATTTATTGCATGAGCTTTTGTGGGAGAAAATCCTACTTCATCAGATGTTTTGAAGCCGTTCTTCAACGTGTTTGATGAGGTGGGATTATTATGCAAAAAGCACTCAGGATCTTTTCAGGAAGGAAAAGGCAATGTGCCACATTTATTATAAGATACAAAATTAATCCTACACACACACACACACACACACACACACACACACACACACCAGTAGATGTCCTATAGCTGATAGTTACCAGTCCTGGTTGTGGCTTGAGATTGCAGCTTGGGTCCGTTGTTGGAGTTTGTGGCTCGTGGCAGCTACCTGGCCAGGGAAGCTGGGCACAAGGGGGGAGCAGAGTTTCTGTTGGGTGCCCGATGCTCCTTGCTCCTGGATCTTGTGCAGAATAGTTCCCCAAAGCCTTCAGATCTCACCCAGTCTTTTATACTGTTTTGGCTTCAGTGGAAGTCTGGTGGGTCACATTGCTTCTGCGCCACTACTGATTGTTGAACAATAGCAGGTGTGACAAAAGTCTATGGGTGCTGCTGAGTCACACTGCTCCTGTTAGCAGATGTGACTTCCAGCTTGATCTTGATGGTTTGATTGAGTTTTAGTTGTTTTGTTCCTGGGGTGGATCTTTTTCACACTCTTCAGCCTTGGATGGACTTCACGCCTCATAAGGATCAATTGGCAGTTTGGGACTAGTTCACACATACAGCATACACCCTTCATCCACACCTTGCTCTTAACAATTTTCCATTTACAATATGGAGTCTGAAATGCTAAAGTTTCCATTTACAATATGGAGTTTGGAATGTTGCAGGGATTTGGGAAAAGGTAGTTATAGAGCCAGAGCTTTAAAGATAAATAAGTACAAATTCACACACAGCCCAGGCTGGGGTGGTGTGGCTCAGGGGAAAGTGCTGCTGTCCCAAAGTGTAATAGTTTGAGTCCAGGTTCTCCCCAAAAGCTACAGCCTGTCCAGGAGAAAATACTTATTACATGCTACTAAAGCTAAATGAAGAGTAATGGGACAAAGTTGCAAATACCATCACTATGAAACAATTGAAATGAATACAAAGATTGGCAGGGGTAATGTACAAATATTGGGGTGGTATTACAAAGGGGAAGTAATTAATTAGGAGGCACATTGCCAATAAGAAACATAGTTATAATATATGAAACAAGTTACACCTCAGTGAAAGTGATACAAGAGTGAATTAGAACCATTAACCAAAAAACTCCATAAAGTTATGAGTGAGCCCAAAGAATCATGAATGGATTCATAACAATTAACACCATATCTCTACAGGATTTTCCCCCACAATAGCTCATGCAATAAATAAATTTATTAGTCTTTAGGTGTCAAGGTTTCCTTGTTTGTTTTACTGAGCAAGACTAACATGGCTGCCCCTTTGGAACTCTTCTTGAAGATTCAGCCAGCATGCAACAAGGTTTGATACTAAATATCTGTAGCATTTTTTCAGTTTTCCTGCTGCTCAGAATGCACTTTGGCAAAAAGAAGTCCTTCCATGTGGAGTAAATCTCTGTTTTCAATATCCCCTTTCCTTTGAATTCTAGCTTCCCATAAAGCACCACTTCATTACTGATAATTTTCTGATCACTTATCAAAGGTTTTGTGGTGGTGTAGTTTTGTAATTTCATTTCTAAATGAATTTAGGTCTCATAAAGAAATAATTAAAAGCTCTTGTATGACCCAGGCAGAGTGCAAGCTGCTACTAGCAATTTCCACATCCAACTCTGCTCTGATCTGGGACAGTCTACTTTTTCTGCTCCTGACAAGAGTCTAATTGTGCCAGACTCAGTACTAGTTTTGATAGAACCCTTTAAACAACACCCCCTCCATACAGTTTTAAGAAAAATGATACAAATTCCCTGACTGAGATGTTTCTAATCTAAGCTTGAACAATCTGTTATTTGCACCTTTCCATTTTATTTTTTTTAAAAAGTTCTCCAGCTTGTGGGCAGCTGCCAACATAGAATGACAGAGCTGGAAAAGACTTCAAGAAGTCATCAGGTCCAGAAGCCTGTGCTGAGACAGGACCAAGCAAACACAAATGAACTTTGACAAGTAGTTGTCCAACCTTTTCTTAAAAGCCACAAATGATGGGGATTTTATAGCTTACAGTTGAAGCCTATTCCAGAGCTCACCTACCCCTATAGTTAGACAATTTTTTTCCTAATAGCTAATCTAAATAGCCCTTGTAGCAGATGAAGCCTATTACTTCTTTTCCTACCTTCAGTGCACATGAAAAACAATTATCACAGCCCTCTTAATAGTGTTTCTAAAGTGTGTTATCAGGTCTCCCAAAAAACCAAGGAGTCCTGTGGTACTTAAAGACTAAGAGATTTATTTTTTGCATGAGCTTTTGTGGGAGAAAATACTACTTCATCAGATGATTTGAAGATGAGGGAATTTACAGAATGGATGAGCAGCTGCAGAGTTCATCTGTCACTCTGGTTGGGGGGATGGAGAAAGAAAGTACCTTGCTCACTCCATTGTCTTGTTGTCCCACCAGTTGCTCATTAACCTGCAGGCCACTTAGTGCCCTACTGGATACATTGACACACACCATCACCTTCTGCTGCTATTTGCTCCTCTGCACATCAGTCCCCAGAGATTCCTTTCAGCTGTCAGTGATTTTCAGCTCTTAGTGGGGGAATGTCAGTGAAAAAGCAGGTTGGGCTCACTTAACAAAACAAGTTCCAAAGGGTAGCTGTGTTAGTCTAGTTCAGCAAAACAAGCAAGGAGTCCAGTGGTGCTTTTGAAGACTAACAAATTTATTTATCACCTGAGCTTTCATGGGAGAAAATCCCACCTCGTCAGATGCTTTGAAGATGGGGGAACTTATAGAATGGGAGGAAAATAAATGCACAGAAATGTAAGTCATAGGATCAGGTCTCATCACGGAATGAACCAAGCAAGTACCCTGGGAGAACCTCCTTTAAGAAAGAAGAAAGAACCCCCTGACTGCACTTTGCTGGTTGTCATGTATTACCCTACTCTGGTATCATTAAGCAGTTACAACACATACTAGATGGGAACCACATCTTGAAAGAAATTTCCCCTGAAGCCCGTCTTCTGGCCTTCAAACAACTCACAAACATCACCAAGTTCCCCACAGACCGGAACCCACCAACTCAAAACAGCACTAGACCCTGCCAGGACAACAGATGAAAAACTTGCACACATATTGCTATTGTTACAATGATCACTATACCCTGCAACATACCTTTCAAGAGCCATGATCTTACAGGTGCCTATCTGAACAAGTGCTGTGCTTCATCAAGTGCCTTAAATGTTCCCATACTGATATGAGTGAAACCAGAAAAATCACTTAACTCTTGAATGAAACAAACAGAAAAAATGATAAAAGACAGAACTGACAAATTACTTGTGGGCAATCACATTTCACAAAGCGATCATTCCACATCTGACCTCTCAGTCATTGTCCTCCGAGAAAATCTGTATAACATCTTCAAAAGCCAAGTTTGAGAGTTTAAATTCATGAATGTGCTGAACAAATCATGGACTGGATAAAGACACTTGATTTATGACTTATTACAACAATTTGTAACTCAGTAACTCCTCCTTTTCCAGATTATGACTGCAGAGATGTTAAATGTCTACTTAATACATATTATGAGAAACCATTCAAGGTGAAGTAGTCACGCCCAATAATCAGTACTACCTTCTATTTAGCTGTGACACTCTGAGGCCAAGTCTACACTACAACTTAAATTCTCTCAGGTTACATAGACAGCTAAAGCAGTTAGCTATTCCTTGTGCACATGAATATTTGGCTCTATATATTAGTGGTGCACATACTGACCAGGACTGCTTATATCAACACAGAGTGCAGTGCAACATGGGTAGGTATCCCAAATTGCCATTGATGAGGTCACTTTCTTCTGGGAAGTTCTGTCAATGAATGATGGGGCTCAAATTTAATTTTGTAACTAAATCAGAGCAGCATGCCCCTCAAACGCAATACATTTTAAAAGCAAATATATTAAAAACATAATTAATTGATATATTAGCATAAAATGACTATGAAGGGGAAGAACATTCATGTCCACTTCAGCTACATGCCAGTTGTGGCTTTCACAGGTCAGTGGTTGTAAAGCTGTGATTATCTTCAGTGTCCCCTGGGGTGGGGTGGAGTGGAGTGACGGGGGTACTGCAGTGAACACTAGTGCAGTGGTTCCCAACCAGTGTGCCAGGGCACACTGGTGTGCTGCGGCAACACCCAAAGTGTGCTGCGAGCATCCCTGAGAGCTGGAATTAAAGTTCCTTCCCTGCTCAGCCCAGCCACAAGGACTGTGCAGGGCTGGGAAAAGGCAGGGGTTAAAGTAAGGTGGAGGGCACCGAAACACAGTTCTGAGACCCCCTATTTTTAGGCAGGCAGCTTTCTGGCCCTCTTAAAAATAGAGGAAGGCACTGGAATGTGGCGTTCCAGGGGTTCCCGTAAAAACAGCAGGAGCAGCCTGAACATAGCATTTTGGTGGCTCCACTTTAGGCTCAGCCAGCAGAGAGGGTCAGGAGATTGGGAGTGTGTAAATCTCCTCCTGCCAGGCAGAGCAACTTGAGTGAGGTAAAGGCTTTGGGAGGGAGGGCTGCTGGGGGTTGTGTGTGACAGGTGTGTGTGTGTGTGTAGCAGAGGTGGGTGGGAGTGGATGTGTGGCAGAGGGTGTGTAGCTGGGGTTGTGGGGTGGCTATTTGGTTGGGGGTGTGTGTAGCTGGAGGATGGGATGGCTGTAGGAGGCATGTAGCTGGGGGATGGAGGCCTAGTTCTGGGCCCTGCAGTGATGGGAGGGTCCATCACAGGCAGCGGGGATTGGGGGAGGAGAGGATGGGGTGGGAGGGAGCAGCAGTGGGGTGAGGATTTGCCCTGGGTGGCAGAGAGCCACTGTGGAGAAGGGGGAAGTGTGTGCTGTACCTTCCCACTCCCCAGGTTCCACCCTGTCCCCCACAAAGCCACATTTGTTCTCCCTTTCTCTCTCCTCTTGTGCTGTTCCCCACATGGCTGCCCTTGTCCTCTTTTGCCATCCCTGCCCTGCTCTGCTCCCCACACTCACTCCTGCCACTGCACAAGACTCCTGACCTCCCGTGTTTTGCCACCCCTGCTCTGCTACCCCACATAGGAGCATTTCCGAAACACTGTGCCATGGCTCATGAATATTCATAAGTAATTTAAGTTAATTTGAATACTAATGAGTTTTTTAATAGTGGTGTGCCTTGAAAAATTTGAAGGTATCAAGGTGTGCCACGGCAGAGAAAAGGTTGGGGACCACTGCACTCGTGCCATGTAGAATGTTAATGGGGGGCACAGGGAGGCTCTGATATTGAGTTCTCAGTGGGCTGCAGAAGGAAGTGAGCCTGGGATTTTTGGACCTACAGATCTCTGCAACATCTTTGTTTGCTGCCTGTGAAACCCCATTACATCCTGGTACACCACCTGCACCTTTCCCTCCCTACTGTTTGCTTCTCCTAGATCCGCCCATCCTTTGTTCTCCAGGCCCTGTACTTATAGTCCAATGCAGGGGAGGCCAAACTTATGGAACTCAAGAGTCACACAAGTCGATTATTAAACCTTTGAGAACTGCGCTGAGGCATATAGCCATACACTTTCATCTACTCCAAAATTAATCAGTTTAAAATTCATTGCACACTTTAATTTTATTGTAAAACGAGGACAAATATTGACTCTACTAATGTCAGACTCTAATAATTACTTAAGGTTACCATGAAAATTAGGCCTATACAGTAAAAACTTAGCTGCTGTTTGATGTAGAAGACTGCAGGCTAGTGGTGAGTTTTTAAAAATCCCAACCATGCCGCACTTCTCCCTACCATCCCCGACCATGCCATGCTTCTCCCCACCATCCCAACCCTCTCCTGAACTCCTAGGCTGGGGCTGCTTTCCTAATTGATTTGCTGACTTTCTTCTGGGAGCCACAATTTTTCATTCGAGAGCCATATGTGGCTCCTGAGCTGCAGTTTGGCCATGCCTGCTCCAATGCCACACTGGCTGGCAGGCTCTCACTGAACATGTTATTCTGAGTCCTCTTCTTTTCATTCCGTAACTGTGTCAGGTGTTCTTCAGGTGTGTGTGTAGGAAGACCCTGAAGGCTGTAGTGGTAGGAGCTGCAGATAAAACACACAGAGGTACCATTGTCAACATATTAACTACAGAATGAGAAAGGTACGCTGAATTCACTTTCTTTGCTTCCCTACAGTTTTCAGCATTCCACTCTCACTTCTGATTGAGCTTGCCCATGCATAGTGCCAGACACAGCATTAGCCATGGTGAGTATGGCACACTATGGGTTGGAGAAATGAGACAGGAATTGCTTGGTTGCATGATTCTAGTAGTAAAGGGCAAAGGCACTGAAACACTGGTAATGTTTTCCATGGAAAATGGTGATATTAGCTGATTATGTCACTCCCACAGACAATAAAAACTGAGAGAGCACCTCTGCTGTTGATGTAACACAGCCACACAGACCCACATGCTGCTACCCTGTGTACTGCAGTGGCCCTTGCCAAAGCTATCACCAAGTAGTGTGGGAAAATATCTTACCCTGGAGGAAGAAATGAGATAGCCAGAAACCTTCAGTAGAGGATTGCAGGGTAGCTCCAGGAAAGTTTCATCAAGGTCTCTCTCGAGGATTCCAGGGACTTATCTGTGTACATAAATGAATTGCTCTCCCACCTAATTTTAGAGGAGAATGAAAAGCAGATAGTAATTCTACCTCTTTTGGTTGTTTCACTTCCTCTTCAAGCAGGAGTAAATCAATGAAAACTCAAATGTTGCATCTTTCTGCTTTGAAAGTGCCTAACAGGTTCACACTGTTGCTCATGGCCTCTGCTCTCAAAACCCACTTGCTGCCTTCAGCTTTGTGGCCTCACCAGTGCTCTTTATTTATAGATTGTTACCCACCTCCATCTACCAACTCACAATTCTGTCTAACAGCCCCAGGGGCCACACTGTTCCATCCACTGTTTGAGTGAAGCTCACCCTCCTGCTGTGGCTTCTCCCTTCTCTCACTGTTTGACCCCTCTGTATTTCCTTCCTGAGAGCCTTTAGAGAGGTTTGCTAGCAAAACTGGCAGTAGCTTCTCATTGGTTTTCTCTGTGCAGGTTTACGCAGCTTGTTCCTATTTCCCTCAATTAAGGTTCCAGTGGCAGGGGGCTGAGGCAGCCCGTTTTTCCCCGGCACCCTGTCACTGGGTGTGACCCCTGTAATTGAAAATTAATCTTCCCCTGCTTTGGGCTTGCCTGTGCTTAGCTGGCTGTATTGTGGTGGAGTCAAAAACAGGTCCTGGCTCAATGTGCAGCTGTATTTGCTAGTTGCCTGTCTCTCATATTTCTCTTCTTCTTCATCTACTACCTTTTCCTCTTCACTTTGCATGGAGGGGCCTGTGATTTGGGCTTCTTGGAGACAGGCACTATGCTGTTGGGGATGGTGGTGAGGTCACTGTCAAATATGCATAAAGTTCTTTCTTAAAGTGGCACATCTGCAGCTCAGCACTGGATCCATTGCTGCTTTCCTGGCCTTCTGGTATGCTTGTTACAACTCTTGGGCTTTCAAGCAGCACTGCTGCTGGTCCCTATCATACTCCTCCTGCATCCCCATAGAAACCTGCTTGTAGATGTTTATAGCTTGTTTGGAGCTGTACCTGCACAGCCTTTTCTCTCTAGAGCCAAGAGGATTTCAATATCTCCTGTCTACTCCAGGCAAGAGTGTGCAGTGTGTGCGGTCAACTGGGGAGTTGCATTCTAGAGCAGAGACATGCAAGGGGTTCTTGCCTAGTCAGGTAATCAGGAAAAGGAATTTCAAAAATTTACAGGGTTTTAGGAGCTGGGAGGTTCTGATCTCCATGATCTCTGGGCAGTGGAAGTCACAATGATTGACGGAGCAGTCAGTGTGGAGCATTGTGAGACAGCTGGTGGAGGACAGTTAGGGTGAGCATAAAAAAAATGCAAGGTCTACACTCTCACTGCTCCAACCTAAGTATATTGACTGTGGCACTATGCAATTTGAAAAGGTGGTGTTGCTATGACGACATAACAGGTGCTTACATAGATGGGCTATTGGAAACAAATTTAATTGTGGGCACATGCACAGCTAAATCAACACAAAAAAAAAACCAAGGAGTTGTGTGGCACTTTAACAGATTTATTTTTCACATGAGCTTTCGTGGGAGAAAATCCCACTTCGTCAGATGCTTCGAAGATGGGTGAAATTACAGAATGGAATGAAAATAAATGCAAGGGGGTGTAAAACATAGGATCAGGTCATACAGTAACAGCAAATCAGAGCAGTTGTTAGGTTCGAACCATGGGAAGCCTGAAGTCAAATTACCTTTTGTAATGGGAAAAGAACCCATACTCTCGATTAAGTCTTGCTTTCACAGAATTTAGCTTACATATTAACTTGAGTTCAGCTGCTTCTCTTTGAAGTTTTGATGTCCCAGCCACATCTCTGACAACGGTCGTTAACAAATCATTTATCGAGTGATTAGAAAGATGGAAGTGCTCAGCAACTGGTTTCTTTGTTTTGTGGTTTCTAATATCAGCTCTATATTCATTTATTCTTTTGCGCAGTGATCGTCCTGTTTGTCCAATGTATAAGGTGTTGGGGCATTTCTGGCACATGATGGCATAGATCACATTAGTAGATGAGCAGAAACATGGCTATCTCTTTGTAAATCAACACAAGCAACCAAACTTTGTAGTGTAGATCGGGTCTGAGTGCTGTTTTGTGAACTGAAGAAAAGCAAGCCCCAAAACTAGACTATTTCACCAACAAGTTGGTCTGATAAAAAAATATTTCCTCACTCACCTTATCTCTCTAATATCCTGGAAACAACATGACCACAGCAAACAATCTATTTATATCTAGCTAGCTGCACCTCCTTACCACCTTGTCTAGGCACCAGCATTCAGTAATGGTGTGGAGTATGCAGAATGTCAATCCTTCAGGGGTTGCAGTACCTGTAATTGGAATAAATGAGAATGAAAAATACAGTTCAGATTTGTTAAAAGAAAGTATTTGCTGTTCATCAAACCAAAATATACTTAATACAATGAAGCCTTCTTTAAGAAGCACATTTAAAGGGAGAGAGCTGTTCATATAATTCACCAAAATATCTGAAGAGCATTGTAGCACAGTATTCTAGCCTGAAAGAAATGTACAAGAGAACAAAACAACATACTTTTTTTTTTAAGGCTATCTTACAGCCTGTTACTCAGCCTGAGAATGTCTTTGCCAGATAACACAAATGGCAATAATATAGACATCACGGAAGATGCATAGGTCTTTGGGAGCTCTTTCCCTGCAAAGCAAATCAGGTCTGAGACAAATGAGCTGCCTCTAGTTTCACAGGCTCTGTCATCACCAGAGGTTGAAAGGCATAGATTTCATTACTATAGAACATTAAGGTCCAAGAGTAAAATTTAATTTGCTGCTGAACTTTAATCAAATGGAGAAGAAAGAATCATTATTTGATGCTCGAACAGATTAAAATGACAGTTAAAGGAAGAAAATGGAATGATAGAAACAACCCTTAGTTCTTTCATTTAGCTGGGTTTCAATTATTACAGTCCAGTGAACCACAAGATTAACTGTAGTAGTGATAATATTACTAATGTTAATATTAATGATTATTTTTATAATGTAATAGTTTGACAAGCATCTTGCAGACAGACATGATAACTAGGTCCTGTTATATGTAACATCTCAAAATAAAAATACAGTAGACAATATATAGATGGTAGTGTGCGAGTTTGGGATTTGTCTAAGCCTTTGTTCCCTTGATCATCTTTGATCATACTCATTCAGGCTTGTGATCACCATGGCATTCCCCTCCCACAATCTGGCCTGATGTGCCACTGGGCCTTCTTGATCCTCCAGTTCTGGACCCCGACTTACCATGCTTTGCTAGTTGGACACCGACTCATGAGTAACCCACTCCATCATCCTGCACGTAATCAGTTCCAGGTTGTGGATGTGCACTCACTAGCCACTCAGGGGATGGTTCCCCAGCCCTGAGGTGCCACACCAGGAACTCCCATTGTGCAGAGATCAGGATCTTTCCCAGATCACTGCAGACTCAAATAATCCAGTCCATTGGTTTAACAAAGAAATAGAAATGCAAATAGCTTTTGCCTCCAATTAGGCACATCCCCCTTCATACTCTTTAAAATCCACACCGTTTTAGATAAAACATACACTAGCTAATTGACTAAAACATGATTTTAAGTGAACATATAGCAAATCAATGCACAATCAATCAATCAATCTATCAGGAGTTAACCACTCTCAAACAAAAGGAAATATGCATTCTAACCTAACGTTTACTGTTGTAGTCTATTTCAGTCTTACTCACATGGCTGGCAGATGATGGTTTTACAGTCAGTCTCTGATCTTCCCTGGGCCACTGCTGCAACCCTTGGGACCCAAACCCAGTCCCTAGCCCCAATCCAGATTCAGGGCCCCAGGCTCCTGCTACTGCCAGCGCAGCCCCCAGTCCTTGGCTAAGGCTGGGGCTGGGACTGGGGCTGGGCGAGGCAGTGGCTGCCACAGGTGGCCTGGCCTGGATCATGGGCCGGGAGAGGCAGGTGCCACCACAGCTGGCCTGGCCACAGATGCCTGGCCAGGGATGGAGCTGGGAGAGTCAGGGAGTGCGGTAGTCATTCAGGGCACTGGCACTGGGACTCAGGGCACATGTCCTGTGTGCTGGGTGCCAGCGATGCCCTGGGTACAAACATTTAGCTAGTCCATTGTCATGAGCCTTTTCTCCAGATATGAATTAGCAGCCCTGATCACTTGCTCTTACTTGAGCTATATGAAATACATGGAACATATTTCACACAGCTACACACATATGATGCTGCTGGGAACATGGCACCAAAAGAATAATGCAGAACATGTTACGAGCATTCAAAAAACACAATTCATGGCATGTTTTGCATTAAGCCATACAATTACATTGCAAAGATGAACAGAATCATTACACAGGTAATACACAAGGGTTGTGGAGGGAAGGGGGTTTGCATCCTGTGACAATCAGCTCCTTCTGTGTGATTAATGAGGTAGTAGAGCTGGCCTAGGAGAACAGGGTTTAAAAGTCAGAGGCAAAAGCCTTGCCTACACTAGAAAGGTTTGGTGATGATAGTTACACTGGTGATCAAACAGTGCTGTAATTATAACACTCGTGACTGTCCACACAGAACTCATTTTTTCACCAAAATGTGTTCACGCTTGGTACTGTAGCATTGATAGTAAGAGCAGGGCAGTGTGGGCAGCCTTCCTCCTGTACAAATTGCCCCATTTTGCTGCTGGGAGTTATGGGAAGAGGGAAAAGCTCATGATGCATCATGGACACTGGCTTAACATCCCATGGTGCATTGATTTCCATCCTGTCATTCCTTACACTCCCAGCTGCATTTTGCACCATTTTTCAGTGTCCGCAATCCTGTGTGTTCACCATCTATCTGAAAAAATGGATCCCGCACTCCCCTTCTCTATTGCTGTCACCATTCTGAACAGATTGGGGCTGGTCACATGCTCTGCAAATCAGAACAGGAATCTGAGCTACCTGACCTGCTGAGTGACATGCAAACAAACCACCACACTGCTGTTGACCTTCATGGGACATATGCACATGTAGAACCACTGCTTTGGGGTGTATGAGATAAGCACTGAGTGGTGGGATCACAGTGTTGAATGGTTGGGGATGACAAGCAGTGGCTGCAAATCTTCCAAATGCACTGTGATCTGTGCCTCCTGGGATAACCTTCTGAATGTGCCAAAATCAGGGCAAGCTGCAAAACTAAGCGCCAAACTCCCCAAACAGTGATGGGTGGTTCTTAAACCAGTCTCCCAGTCAGTGACACACCATGTTTCTGATTCCCCACACAGGTTATGCAGAAACATCAAAGCATAAACAGCTCCCTTCATTGCACATCAGCTCCTGTGGTCCCTGACTATCCACTGGGTCTTTAAACAAATAGGTTCTCCTGACCCCAAAGGGCCACTCAGAACAATATAGGCTTGGATCTTACCCAAAATACCACGCTGCCAGCCAATCCTTTAGTAACTACAACTAAAGGTTTAATATACAGGTAGTCCTCACTTAGTGACCGGGTTCCGTTCCTGAAACCCAGTTGATAAACGAATTGGTCGCTAAACGAGGAGCAGCCCTTACCGGTATTTCAGGCATAATGTACTTTACTGGTAGTGGGTTTTTCAACCATCTGTAGATAGTTTTAATGTCACCTTTGCATCATTTATAACATTTTAAATATATATTTTAAATGTTTTTAAGCTCTAATGTACTGTACTTAGTTTGCATAGTGTACTGTAAATACAGGTAGTCGTTTTTAATATTCTGAATAGTACTGTAAAGAAAAGGCCTAAAATAAACTCCAACATGATAACTTTGTTTTATTGGCATAACTCCTTACATACTGTATTACAGAACATAAAAATGCAGTCAGCAAAAATTATAAAAATGATGTACCAAAGAAATATGAAAATAAACATTCAGATTACATTAACGTTTTTACTCATCAAATCCTTCAAAGTGTGGTTCAGTAGCAGGGGGGGTTATCAATGTCATCGTCGGAGAGATCAGCAGGGTTATCAGGAGCTGTAGAAGGAGATGATGGCAAGGAAATGGAAGGACTTGTAAGGGTAGGGGTAGGGGTCCTGGATGGAACTTTAGAGAAGTATCTTGTTAGTGTGGTCTGCATTGTAATTTTCTTTTTTTCTTCATAAATTTCACGATAGCATCGTAAAATTTCATTCATTTGTCGTTCCACTTTCCTGAACCATTCAACATTCGGGTCCATACTCTCATTACTGCATTCACTTTGGAGAAGACATCAGCTAACCCCTTTACAGTGAACTTCTTTTGTACTTCTTCCACTCTTTCCTCTTCTTCTTCTTCCTCCTCTTCCAAGTGCTGCTGCGCTTCCAACTCTATTAAATCTTCGTTAGTTAGCTCTCCCTCGACGTATCCCACTAATTCTTCAATATATTCCACTTCAACATCTAAATTAAGCACATTAGCAAGTTCCACAACTTTTTTATTTATGACATCAATATGTTTGTCTTTCTCAAACCCTTCGAAATTATTTACAAAACGTTTCAGGCATTTTTTCCATACGCCTTGCATGCACTTTTCTGTCACTCCTGCCCAAGCTGATTCAATGTTCTTTATGCAGTGTAAGATATTATATGATTTCCAAAAATCGCGCAGGGTTACTTCACCATTTTCTGTTGCTGCTACCGCTTTGGAAAACGTTGCATGCAAATATAGTGCTTTAAACGTAGAGATAGCCCCCTGGTCCATTGGTTGTAACACAGCAGTTGTGTTTTTAGGCAGATACATGACCTTTACATCAGGGTGTAGATCATCAAGATGCTGGGGGTGGCTTGGGGCGTTATCAAGTAGGAGGATAATTTTAAAGGGAACACCGTTTTCCAGACAGTAATGCTTGACCAAGGGTATGAAGCAGTTCATGAACCAGTCCTCAAATAAAGATTGCATCATCCATGCTTTGTTATTTGAATGATAGCAAACGGGCAGCGTGTGCTTACTAACCTGTTTCAGTGCACATGGGTTTGTGGAACGATAGATGAGAAAAGGTTTTAACTGAAATCCAGCGACATTTCCTCCCAACAACAACGTGACCCTGTCCTTAAAAGCCTTGAAACCGGGCATTGCTTTAGCCTCTTTGTGTAGGTAGGACCTTTTGGGCATTTTTTTCCAAAATAGTCCGGTTTCGTCCGCATTAAAGATCTGTTCCGGACGATACCCGCCTTTCTCAATCATTTTGTCAAATTCATCCACAAATCTTTCTGATGCTTCTATGTCCGCGCTTGCCGCCTCACCACTGATACTTCGATTATGAAGGCTGAATCTCCGACAAAAACGTTGAAACCATCCATGACTTGCTGTAAATGTTTCTGTTGACTCTTCGTTTTCCCGCGCTTTCAACGTTTCAAAGATACTGCGTGCCTTTGCTTGAATTGTTAAAAGGCTCATTGGCTTTATTTTTTGTATCTGGTCGTTAAACCATATCACCAGTAATTTTTCCATTTCGTGAATGAGGCCTTTCCGCTGCCTAGTTATTATGGCTTTATATCCTTTTGATGACTTCACTGCTTCTTTCACTCGATCTTTATCCTTCAAGATCATTGATACAGTCGAATGCGCTAGCTCCAAGTCACGTGCTATCGCTTTAACTTTCTTACCAGCTTCATATTTGTTTATCATCTTCATTTTTGTCTCAAGATCGATAGCCTTCCTTTGTTTCTTGGTGCTTTCTCTGGGTGAAGTCATGCTCTTCCTTTTCGCCGACATCTTGTAGTTTGGGGTGCACAATACAGTAAAAATACATAGGCGAAAAACGCTAGTTCCGACTGTGGGAACGAGATGAACCTGAGAGAGGTGATGTGAGTTCTCGTACATCGCCATAATACCAACTCGTCAGAGAGCTGATCGTAACTCTGAGGGGTCGATAAACGAGTAGGTCGCTAAGTGAGGACTAGCTGTAAAAAGAAAACAAACAAAACAAGAGAGATGTTAAAGGGTCAAAGTGAACACACACATACAAATGATTCAGAGTCCATAGAAAGCAGGCCCTTGACGAGTATATAGTTTGCAGGTTAGTCTAATTCCTCTGATGTACACCCAGCACATGGGTGGGTCTCAGTCCTTAGTTCAGCCCTAGAAGAATAGTTCCAGAGGAGGGTGTTGATTGCAGACAGACTGAAGACTGAAGACAAATTGGAGATGGGGCTCCAGCCTTTTATCAGCCTTTGGCCCTCTCCATGCTCTCAGGGTACTTGCCAAATCAAAATGGAGTTGAGTCACATGATTAGCTTGGGTGATTGGCTGAACAGGTTTTCTTCTAGGCCCATTTCAACTGGGAGTTCCCTTGATGGGCCATCAGGAGGACAATGTTTTTCCAGATACCCAGTCCGGGAATGCCTTAAAATCAAATCACTTGGAACACACATAAAAAACAAATAGATTTCTAACTTCTCATACAGGCATTGATACCTAAATATAAACCATATAATCATTCTTAGCAGATTACAGCCTTTCTACTGATGCCAAACATGGTATGTCACATATGGATTATTACATGAAATATTATGAAAAATAATAATAACTAGTCCCCCAGACCTAGCCAGCGTCACATGCACAAAGAATTCATGGAATTCTGTGCAGAGGCTGCCCCTGCCCTACATTACAAGGACATCAGAATGAGAAATGACCTCTTGGTAGAGAAATGTGTGGCAATCACTGTGTGGAAGCTGGCAACTCCCAACTATGACCAGTTGGTCCAAAGTTAGTTTGGAGTCAACAAGTCCACCACTGGGGCTGTGTTATCACAAGTGTGCAGAACCATTGATCATGTTCTGCTGTGAAGGACTGTGGCTCCAGGCAATGTGCATGAAACAATGGGTGCCTTTATGGTGTGGGATTCCCTAACTGTAGTGGGGCAAAGATGACTGGCATATCCCAATTTTGGCTTCAGACCATTTCATGGCAGAGTGCATCAATAGAAAGGGCTACTTCTCTATGATTCTGCATCCACTTGTGGATCAGTCTGGGCCTATCAGTGCTTGTTGGTCAGTAAAAGTGCATGATGCTCATATTTCCAGGAAAACTGGCCTGTACAGGAGGCTACAAGCAGGGACTTTTTTTTCCAGATCAAAAGATTCAGTGGGAGATGGTGAAATGCCCATAGTGAGCTTGACAGACCCAGTCTACTCTCTTCATGCCATGGTTCATGAATCCTTACATGATTGCTGAATGTGCATTTGGTAAAGCAAAAGCTGGAGGGGCCTTTATGACTGGCTGGACCAAAAGGACAATATGCAGTAATGGATACTTGAATGTGAAATGTTTAAAAATGCTGAGGATTTCTTTTACTCCTTCTTCATCCAGTGGAGTCTTACTGCAAAGCCTCTCACTCCCAACTATAGTTGCATGATTTCTTTTGACAGGTAGCAGAGTCGCTGAAAAAATGTGCTTCAGGGGCACTGAAACTTCTGATGAATTTGATAAGTAGTTTCAGTCCTGTTTTTTTTAAGATGGAGGCACCATTCACAAAAGAGCAAGAAGAAGAAGTGATTTTTTTTAATGAGCTTTATCTCAGTGGTCAGAGTCCTCTCCTGGAACATCAGTGGGCTTCACTCAGTTCCTTTCATGCTTGATGTGGAGAAGGGATTTGAATGTGGGGTCTCTGACATTACAGGAGAAAACTCTAGCCATGGGGTTACAGGATAAGCAGACTTGGAAGGATTAGTTTTCTCTCAGTAAATGTCAGTAAACATTGGTTTTTCCCAACACACACAAACTGATATAAAAACATTTCCAAAGACATACACACACACACATACACACACGTGTGTGTATAGATACACATACCTACATACACACACACACTAGTTAGTGCTTCACTAGATGGACCAATCATTTGAGAAGTATGGGAACTCTTCTTTTTTTCTTTTCAGAGTGAATAATACTGATTTCCATTATATAGACACATCTTGCATAGCTTAGAGACCTCCTAACACAAGATAAAATGGTTTAACTTAAGGCATTTTACCACTAGCATTACAATTAAAGCAGTTTTGGAAATAGTTTAACTAAACAGGTCAGGAGTGCTTTGTAATAGATACACTACTGAGGTAACATAAGATCCTATCCCATGATTTCTGACATTTCCTATACTGATCTGCACTGCACTATGGGATCATTCAAATAAACACAGATGCATTTGGTTGACTGTGTAATACTTCAAACACACACACCTGCAGTTATTTAAATGATTGCCTATTCATATAACTGCAGGTGCATGTCAACAATTATCCAGAAGTATCTAACCTCAAGTATACAGAAGTGCAATTACCCAAGTGCACCTGGGGGAATATGTATCTTCAGAGGAGTTCATATTCAGATGTATAAACCTGCCCACTGTACTGTTTATTTGATTACACAGAAATATTATTTTCTTTGGATAAAGCATGTAGACACTGTTCTCTTTCTGAAATATAATTGTATAGTTTTTTCTCACTTACGTAGATCTCTGAGCTGTGCTTGGCAGTTAGTCAGAATTTCATGCTCATTGTACTTCAAGAACCACACAGTGTGTAAATCACAGAATTCTGATTGAATGAAGTCTATTATTACTCAGACATTAGGATTTACATAATGGCCGTATGGTTATTTTGCTTCCATGCAGGTTCTCAAATGCATGATGTCATAAGATTCCATCTTCTCAGTCCTCCTGTTCACTGTTAACATTATATAGCCCCTGATGGAGAGAGTGAGATGCTGTGGACTACAATATCAAATATACTCAAGTGTGTGTGTGTGAGCGAGAAAGAGAGAGAGAGAGAGAAACGTGGATGCTACATTCTAAATCTGTCACCACTGTTGATACCTCAGGTGCCAGCTGTGACACACAGCACTTCTTCTGTCTACATCTGGTCAGAGAATGTGGTGCTGTGGCCTAACTAGCAAAGTAAACTTTCTGAATCTCAGTCCATAATAGCTTCATTTTAAGGATAAAATGCAAATTATTTCACAGTGACCCTTCCTCACTTTTTTCCACACTAGTAGCTATTTCAGAAGTTTAAACCTCCACAATAAGATCTTAGGATTGTCAACTTGTTTGTGTATCATTCTGAAGCCTAGAATGTCTGTTGAGTCAGCATGAAGTGACGGAAACAGATAAAAGCATGACTCAGCATTCATTTTGTTCTGAATATCATCTCCTTCAGTCTTCAACAGGATTCACACCTTCCTACCATTCTGTTTTTAATTTCTCAGCCACTTTTACTTAATAAGTTACAACTGTGCAGTGTGCAGTTACAGGAAGGCATATCATACCATGAGTCCTGGTCCCATGACTACCACTCAGCTGCATTTTATTTTCCTCCTATTCTGTAAGTTTCGCCATCTTCAAAGCATCTGATAATGTGTGGCAATTGCTGGTTTTCCGGCAGTGGGTCTTGCGCTTTTCTTTAGTGGAAGTGGGCTGTCTTCCCCCTCTGTCCTTACAGTTCCTTGTGCCTGGTCTCCCCTTAGGCCAGGTTTCTTTTCTCAATCAACCAGAGTCTCAGACACACCTTTCTTTCTCTTCTCAAGGCCAGTTACCTTCTACAAACTCTTCTGCTCCTTTGCTCTGCACAGCACCACCCTCCTGCTCCTTCTCCAGCTTGTGCAACTTCTGTTTAGGGTGGGGTAGCTTTTATCAGGCACCTGGCTAGGCGTTAATTGATCTCAGGTGCCTCTAATCAACCTGCAATAACCCTGGTTAGCCACTGGAGAACAAAGCCTTCAGCATTCTAAGGGTCATATATCTCCCTTCTTCTATTCTCAGACTGCCTGTTGGCTTTGATCTCTCGCATATCCTCCCCCCTTGCACAACACCATAGGGTTGGGCTACTTGGAACATTAAACAATGCTGACATGACAGGGCATCTGCATTGCCATGTTGGTTTCCAAGTCTGTGTTGTAACCGAAAGTGAAAAGGTTGGAGGGAGAGGAACCATCTGGTTACTCTTGCATTTTTGTCCTTGTTTGTGTGCGTCTACTGAAGTGGCACATGGTCTGTCACCGGAGTAAACTTCCTCCCAAGGAGGTAATAGCAGAGAGTTTCCATGGCGCATTTGATTGCTAAACATTCTTTCTCAACCACCACATATTTCTGTTCTCTGGGGAGGAGTTTTCTACTAAGAAATAAGACTGGATGCTCCCCATCACCTACCATCTGTGACAGGACAGCACCTAGCCCATCCTCAGATGCATCTGTGTGGAGGATGAACTCATTCTCAAAATCCGGGGCTATGAGCACTGGATGGCTACACAGGGCTGTCTGCAGGTCCACAAATGCTTCCTCTGCTTTATCAGGCTATTTCACCATGTCTGGATTGCGAGTTTTTATTTGACCAGTCAGTGGGTTTGCCCTACTGGCAAAGTGGGGGATGAGCCTCCTAAAATACCCCACTATACCCAGGAATGCCCTGACCTGTTTCTTGTGGACTGGCCTGGATTGCCTTCATTTTGTCCCACTGGGGTTCTACTAACCCTCTTCCTACTATGTAGCCTAGGTATTTGGCCTCAGCTAGCCCTATTGCACACTTTGTGGGGTTTGCAGTGAGGCCAGCTCTCCGAAAGGTGTCTAGTCCAGCTTCCACTTTTTCTAGATGTGTTCCCCAGTCAGGGCTATGAATGACTATGTCATCTAAGTAAGCAGCAGCATACTTTGTATGAGGTCTTAGTAACTTGTCCATTAGTCATTGAAATGTTGCAGGTGCTCCATTGAGTCCAAAGGGCAGAACTGTGTACTGGAAAAGGCCATCAGGTGTGGAGAAAACAGTCTTCTCTCTGTCCTCTTTGGCTAAAGGGATTTGCTAGTAGCCCTTAGTTAAGTCCAGGGTGATCAGGTACCGAGCTTTACCCAGCTGTTCCACCAGTTCATCAATACACGGGATTGGATAAGCATCAAATCTGGATACTTCATTTAACTTCTGAAAGTCATTGCAAAATCTCCAAGTGCCATCAGGCTTGGGGAGTAGGACAGTTGGGCTGGGCCACTGGCTGTGGGATTCCTCAATCACACTGAGTTCCAACATCCTCTTTACTTTGTTCCTAATTTCTTTTCTCTTTGCCTCTGGTATTTGGTAGGGCTTCATAGTCATCTGTACTGCTGGGTTAGTAATAATATGGTGCTGAATCACTGATATACAGTCAGGTTGCTTGGAGAACACATCTTCATTTCTCCGAATCATGTCAATGACTTCTGACCACTGTTCTGGTTTCAATTCAGGTGAAATTTTTACATTTTCTTCTAGGGCTTCCAGCTGGTTGCTTGAGTCCCAAGTAACAAGGCAGGCTTCTCAGGCCCACCAAGGTTTCAACAAACTAACATGATATATTTGTTCAGACTTTCTGTGATTGGATTCTTTCACTTTGCAATTTACATCCTTGGTGGCTTCTATCACTTTGTATGGGCCTTGCCAAGTGGCTAAAAGCTTGCTTTCTGCAGTTGGCACCAGCACCATCACCTGGTCTCCTGGCTGAAACTTCTGCATTTTTCCTCAAAAATGCAGAAGTTTCATCAAGGAGACCGGGTGATGGTGCTGGTGCCAACTGCAGAAAGCAAGCTTTTAGTAGTAGTAGGTCTTTTGGGACTCCTGGGCTCTCTCCAGGTGTTCACATGCTATAGTGGTCACCCGGGCTATTCGCTCTTGTATCTGTGTCACATGCTTTATGACATTCTTTCTGGAGTTAGACTGTTCCTCCCACACCTCCTGAGCAATATCTAATATCCCTTGAGGGTGGCAGCCATATAGTAACTCAAAGGGCAAGAACCCTATGGATACCTGAGGGACATCTCATATTGCAAACATCAGATAAGGTAGAAGGGCATTCCAATCTTTCCCATCTTGTGCCACTATCCAAATCATATTTTTCAAGGTACAGTTAAAACGTTCAACCAGTCCATCTGTCTGTGGGTGTTAGACTGAGGTATGTAGTGCCTGGATGTGGAGCAAAGTGCATAGATCTTTCATTACTCTTGACATAAAGGGAGTACCTTGATCTGTCAGGATTTCCTTCGAGATGCCTACTTGAGAGAAAACGTAGAGCAACTCCTTTGCAATTGCCTTGATGTGGGGCTCTGTAAGGGAATGGCTTCAGGGTACTGGGTGACATAGTCCATGATAACCAGCACAGACAGTGGCCCCGTGCTAACCGTTCTAGAGATCCCACAAAATCCATAGCTATTCTCTTGAAGGGTACTTCAGTCAGGGGAAGGGGCTTGAGGGGGGATCCACAGGTGAGGTCGGGGCTATGCAACTGACATTCTGGGCAGGACATACAGTATTGTTGTACCTCTGGCTGTATCCCTGGCCAGTAGAACCTCTGAAGGATTTGGTTCAGGGTTTTCTCAGCCCCCAGATGTCCTCCAAATAAATGACTATGGGCCAACTCTAACATGGCCCTTACGTGTTTTCTAGATACTAGGAGTTGCTCAACTTTCTCCCTTTGTATTTGTGCTACATGATATAGGAGATTGTCTCAAAGTATATAGTATAGTCCAGGGCCCTTGGTCTTCCCCTCCATCAGTGTCCCATTTACTTCCACTACCTCCTGTTGCACATTCTCATACAATTGGCCTGGTCGTGCCCAAAGTTTCCCTTAGGAGTATTGAACTGCACTCCCTCCACAGGTCTGACCTCAGCTGCCTCTCTGGGGTCAGCTTTACTAGTGCTGGGAACTGTCCCTGGACCTTCTTCCATACAAGCAGTTTCCTGGGCTTCTGACCAGGTTCACCTACCAACCAGGGCAACCTTCTGATTTTTCATCAGTATCCTAGTCCCTAGTTTCTTATCTGCCCTTCCTTCACATCTAGACTTTTGGGGTTTTCAGGAGGGTGAGAAAAGTTTCTGGTCGAATTCTGGAAAAACAGGTGCACAACTGGCCACCTGTACATCCATCTCAGTCTGGGGCTGACTATGTACCTTGGGTTCTACTGGGGAAAGTAGACTTTCAAAACCTGTGAAGTCTCAACCTACTAGGACTGGATAGGGAAGCCCAGGAACCAATCTTTCCTCTAAGGTTTGGCAACTTGTGGGCAAAATTTTCAACCCATGTGCAAAACTTTTTCTGAATAAAATTTGTGTGCAAACTCATGCGACAAAACATACTGAAAAATCTAGAACAATGAAAAACTAATAAAAGCTGTTATTTAAAGTTGTTTTTTATTAAGAAAAAGAAACACCTAAATTACATAGCATTTACCCAAATTGCTCTATAATCCAAAGAAACTAATTCATGGCTTTTCAAATAACCCACGACCAAAGTCATATTTAATGTGGATCCTAGCTGTCACATTTCTTCTCCAAAGCAAGAGGGACTGAACCAGGGACAGCCAAAGCTCTGAGCACAAGGTTCCACAGCTTGAACTAAAGAGCCAGGCTCTGTAGCTTCACAATGAACACATACTTCCCCCCTGGAGATCAGACACAGAGCAGGAGACATAACATAGTAAAGATCGTGTGTGACACATGGTGTCTGTATTGGGTTACCAGATACCAAACAACGTAAAGAATAGGGAAGTATGAAAAGGAGGACACGTGGAGAATTACCTAGTATTAATATAACTGTTATTACCATATTATGTCATGGAAAATGGGTAACAATTAATGCATTAAAACTGCACAAAGTCATGTGTCTTCCAAATTATTTTAAAATAAAGAAAATTACCAAAATGTTTTCTTTTACCAAAAACTAGATTTTTTTCATTAAATGAAAAATTTTCATGACCCTTTCATTAATGTTCAAGAGACTAAAGTTAAAAAACTAAATTTTCAAATGTAAACTTGAAAAGTACCTAAAAAAGGTTAAAAAAAGAAAAAAACAATTAACTCACTTCTCATTTTTCATTTTCCACAGCAGCCCATTTTTACAGTTAAAAAAAAAAGTCCTAAATTGTTTTTGTCCAGTTCAAACCTGCCCCTTTAGTGGTTTTACTTAATTGGTCCCCCTCAGTAATTTTATTTATGGTAGACTTTATTTTCCTTCATTTTATTAGTATCCTTACTTTTCCCTCCCCAATTTAGCTGTTTTGTAGGGAGCAAGGACTGAAAATAAAAGTGCCTTCCAGAGGCCTTGAACCCCCAACCCCAAGGTTAAAAGATAACATCTTTATCAAGTGACCTATACACAAACCTTTTAAAAGGAGCTCCACATTCAGGGCTACCTGAGCTCTTAGTGAAAAGGCCTGCTCTGTGCTGAGCTGTGATTGGATGGTGTGTGCATGTGACCACCTCCGATCCACAGCAGCTGAGGAAAGATCCTCCGCTCCACAGCTTGCCTGTTGGGGACCTGCCACTTCCTCTGACTGCACTGCCCACCCAGCCCGACCCTGGGGCTCCCCCCCGCCTCCCATCCCCCACAGCCAATTCTCAGCTGCATCCGCAGCCCACTCCAAGCCAGCCCTACCCTGGGCCTCTCCACATGGCTGAGCCTCGGCTGGTCTGTGGAGCTGTCCCAGCTGGACCCAGGGCCTGCCACTGCCTCCTCTGGGGCTCCAGCTATGCTGCCCACCAGCCCAACCCGACCCGATCCTGGGGCTTTCTCACCCACACCCCTGGCCCACTCCAGGCCAGCCCTAGCCTGGACCTTATGCCTGACCTGCCTCCTCCGTTGCATGCATGGGAATGATGAAATCCTGCACGGCATGGGGTTTTTTTGTGCGCAGCTGCGCTGCCACACACCTTAGAGGGAAAGTAGCCAGGGACCACCCCTGCTGTTAGGTGGATGACATTACCCTGGAGCTCTGTCCGTATTGGGACTGAGGGGTAAAACTTCACAGCCCCATGCACACATGTCACCGCTGTATGTTTTGTTCAAGTCAGCTGGTCTTGCCCCACCAATCTACTAGAGACCAGGGTCACAGCACTCCCAGAATCCACTAATACTCTGGTGTCTACACCATTTACCTTTACAGGTCTGGTATACCCATGAAAAGTCATCACCACCCCCACCAGGTCAATCAGCCCACAGTGGCTCCCACAATTACGCTGCATGGGCTCTTCCCTATTAGGGCAGTGAGCAGCCAGATTCCCCAACTCCCCACATTCATAACACTGATATTTTAGTTCTCCCCGGATCTGTGGCCTCGGGCTACTTTGTCAGGCCTCCCAACCTTCACCCCCCAAGTTGCCAGGTCCCTTCATTGTCTCAGGCAATTTCTGTGCATTTTTGTTCCCAGTCCCTAAATTCTTTAGTCTTCCAGTAAGCCAGGGACCTAGTATAGGTCGTGCTTTCCATGCTTGCCAGCCTTTCTCCCAGGAAGTTCGTGTCAATTAGCAGGTTGTAAACTGTCTTTCTACAAGGAAGACCAGCTCGTCATAAGAAGAGGGGACATTCTGTCCCACTCAGGCTTGGAGATCTGAAGGCAGCTCCCTCATACAAGGTTTATTACAAGGATCTCTGTCATCTTCTCTGGATTGAGGATCTCAGGGTGCAACCAATTTGGGGTCAGATGTATCAGGTCAAACAGCTGCCAGCATGGTGTTTTGTCCTCACTGTAGCGCCAGTCATGGAATTGTTGGGCCTGGACTGCCGTTATCACTCCCAATCTGGCTAGAAACTCAGCTTTCAGTTGTGGGTAATCAGCAGCAGTTTCTGCAGTCATATCTTAATAAACCTTTTGGGCCCCTCCACTTAGAAGAGGCAGAATCTTGGGGCCAGGCCTCTCACAGGGCTGTCCTTTCAAAAGTCAGCAGGAATGCCTCCACATTATTTTCTAAGGTCATTTTCTGTAAAAATTGACTGGCATGCATGGTCTGTTCTCTGTCGAAGGTGGGGCTTCACTTCACCAAGGCTTTTAACTGGCCTACAACCTCCTTTATCACTGCCCTGTCCTGGGCTGCCTGCTCCATCAGCAGGCGGTTCATCTGCTGTACACACCCAGCTTCCTGTTGAGAAGCAGTGGCTTGAACTAATGCTTTAACCACTTCATCCCTTTTGGCAGGGAATGGGGTAGACCATTGATTTGAGTCCACTGCATGTAGATACCTCCCCTTTACACCAGGTGCGGCAAACTGCTGGTTTTCTGGCAGTAGGTCTTGTGCTTGAGTGGAAGTTGGTCAAGGCAGACCCCAAATGCCTGAGTTCTGCGCCTGTGGGGCACTTGCACTGATGAAACTCCAGAGAGAGGAGAGGGGGTTTGGGACCCGGGCCACCCTCTACTTTGGGTCCCAGCCCAAGGGTCCTATGAAGTGCAGCTGTGTGCTGCTGGCAATGTCCCAGCCTACACTTCTTTCCCCTGGGCTCTTTTCCTCTCTGTCCTTATAGTTCCTTGTGCCCGGTCTCCCCTTAGGCCAGGTTTCTTTTCTCAATCAACCAGAGTCTCAGACACACCTTTCTTTCTCTTCTCAAGGCAAGTTACCTTCAACAAATTCCTCTGCTCCTTTGCTTCAAACTCTTCTGCTCCTTTGCTCTGCACAGCACCACCCTCCTCCTGCTCCTCCTCCAGCTTGTGCAACTTCTGTTTGGGGTGGGGCAGCTCTTATCAGGCACCTGGCTAGGCCTTAATTGATCTCAGGTGCCTCTAATAAACCTGCAATAACACTGGTTAGCCACTGAGGAAAAAAGCCTTCAGAATTCTGCAGCTCACAACTCTCCCTTACTCTCCTCTCAGTCGGTCTGTTGGAGAGGAAGGGAGAAGAAGGACGTGCCCTGCTGCTGTTGGACCTGCTGCTGCTAGACGTGCTGCTCCTGCTCCTGCTGCTGGCTGAGCTGTGGGTGCTGCCCCTACTCCTACTTCAGTTCCTGCCCTTGCTCCTGTTGCTGTCTCTGGGAGGCCCCACCTCTCCTGCTGCTGCTGCTGCTGCTGCTGCTGTTCTCCATGGTGCTACTGCTGGCTCATCTCCCTCCCTCCCACTCCCTGCCCTACGGGGAGTGGGGGGAGCTAGAAGAAGACCCCTTCACTGTCACCACCACCATCCAGGGAAAAGAAGAAGACCTCTTCAGCCAGTGGGTCCCTGCCACTGCCACTGCCACTGCCACTGTCATCTGGAGCCTGCTGCCTCCGCAAGATACCAAGGGGAAGCATTACCATTTGGAGTTGGACTGTGTGTTTCCAGCTGAGGGTGAACTTAAAGTGAACTGAGCACGTTTGACCACCACTGCCACCCCCAGCTGCTGCCTGCCTGGCCTCCCCTTCCATCAAGAAGGCAGTAGGCTCCTAAACCTTCTGGAACATTCCAGGACTGTTTGTGCAGCAGGGACCTCAGTCAACAGCTCCCCTTCCCCATTGCCAGCCTCCCCTAGCCCAACTCCCATTGGCTGGAGGGCTCCTCACCTTCTGCTCTGCCCTCCAGCTGGTTCAGTACCCCTCCCCACACCTCACCTAGGTTCTCCAACCTCTGAGCTATGTTTGGGTTCCCTGCCCCACCCTATCCCTGAGAGTTTGCTTGTTTCCCTTCCCTGCCCCAACCAAAAGCCTCAGTTCCCTCCCTGCCCTGCCCCGCCCTGCCCCACCTGCAATTTCACTAGTCCCCTCATCTTCAGTGCCCACCTCTAGCCAGCCCTAACAGACTAGCACATGTTCCCCAAATTTTGTTTTTCCCTTTGCACACTGCACCCCCTGATGTTGATGTGACCCCAATCCACTCAGTGCAGCTGGAGGAGCCGGCCCTTCCCTGCCCCTCGCAAGCCCTGCCCCCTTTTTTTGCTGGGCGCCCTCCTCCCCTGCCTGCAGCTTAGCGGGAGGAGTGGCTTGCCTGCCCCTATCTCCCTTGCATAGGCCCCTACCGTGTCTCAGTGCCCCTTTCCTTTTACCCACCCCTACTACCGCCCTCCTTCCCAGCCAGCAGCCAAGTGGGGACGAGTGGTCTTTCCCTAACCCCTCCCTTCACTGCTTGTCCATGCCCATTCCCCAGTACTTCCCCTTCCCAATAAGTCTCCTTTTATGACCATCCCTATTGTAGGGATATGGAGACCTCCCCAACTGCCCCTGACCCTCCCCCCTGAGCCTGGTCTCCCGTCTAACTCTGTGGCTCCCCCTCTGACCATGGTCACTGCCTCTACCATCAAGGATGCCCCCATTGGAGCACCACAGGCAGCAGCAGGCACGGGAGGGACCTCCACCTCTGCTGCTGCTCCAGCCTCCTTGGCCTGTCGTAAAAACCAGCAGAAAAAGGCAAGCAAGGGACAGGTTCTTCCTGCAGCCACATCATTGGCTGTGGTCCCTTCTTCCTCTGCCATTCCCTCCACCAGCTCTGGGGGAACCTCTGCCCCCAGAGCGTACACCCAGGTAGCTGCCAGCCCTCCAACCACCACTGTACCATCTGCCCATGCCACCTCCTCTGGAGGCTGGGGCCCCTTTCCCACCCTGCCCAGGAGGCACAGGGTCCATTGCCTCCTGGTAGTGGCCTCGCCCCATGTGGAAACTTACGTGCGGGCATTGGCGAGGGTGACGGGGTCCTTGGTCATCGTGATGGCCTCTAAGATGTCCGGGAAGATTGTTTTCTTCCTGTTGTCAGAGGCCGCTGCAAAGGAGGTGGTTGAAAAGGGCCTGGTGGTGGGAGGTGTCTACGTCCCCATGGAGCCTCTGGAGGACCTGGGCATGCGGGTGGTGTTAACCTCCGTTCCTCCCTTCCTCCCCAATGCTGCCTTGCTTCCCCTCTTCTCCACCCTGGGGAAGCCAATACCAGTGATCAGCCCTCTCCCTTTGGGCTGCAAGGACCCCACCCCCCATCACATGTTGTCCTTTCACCAGCAGGTGCAAATGCAGCTGACGCCGGTGAGGGCCCGTGACGGAGTGGCGCTTGAGGGGTCCTTTTTGGTGCCCCATCAAGGGGCCCAATATATAATTCACTATTCCTCAGGGGAGGCTTGGTGCTTCCTCTGTAGGGCCATGGGGCATGTCCGGAGGGACTGCCCCCTGGCCCACCATGAAGAGGAGGCAACCGGGCCCCCTGAGGTAGCAAAGGGCACTGGTCGCAACATCGCCGGCAACCCCAGTCTTCCAGCCACTGGAGCGGCCCCTCCTCCTCCTCCTTCAACCCTAAAAACAACTGGGCCCTTGGAGGAGAGAGGGGGAAAAGGTGGCTGGAGCCAGCCAGGGAGAGGGCTCACTCCAGGGGGAGGGTTCCCATCCTGCTGTTGTTCTGCCCTTGTTCCCATCCACTCAGATGCCTGTGCCCTTGCCACGTGATTCTGCTCCCACTGCTCAGCCCTCCCATGGCACCCTGGAGGGCTGGGTGGTTGGCATGGGGAAGCACGGCAAACGAAGGAAAGCACTGGCCCTCCCCACCACGTTGGATGGGGAGGAGGCCCCCCAGAAAGGATTGCGGGGGGCTGAGGAAGCCGAAAGGTTAGGAATTGCTGTGCCTGCTGCCGCACCCTCTGACAAAGACCAGTGGGAGTTCCCAGCTGAGGATGTTGAAGTAGTGGCACAGAGGGGTAGCACTGCGCCCCTCCTGGAGGCCCTTCTAGATCCAGCCCCTGGGGAGGCTGCTGATGGGGCTGCCCACATCCCCCCTGGGCCTGCCCCAGCACCGTCAACCAAGGCAGGCGGGGACTTAGGCCCCATCTACGCAGAGATCGAGGCCCTGGGTCTGACCCTGGTTACAGTGGGGGAGGACGACCCTCTGCCTTCAGGCCTTGATCTAGGCAGTGAATTGTCCTTGCCGCCCCCTCCCTCTCCACAAGTCCAGCCCTTCCCTGATGCCCCTGTCCCCATCCCAGGGATGCCCCCGGAATGTTCCACCTGCCCAGCTGCGATGGGAATCTTAGTTTCAGCAGCCGAGCCTCTAGAGGCAATGGCCAGTCCCGAGCAGCTGGGGCTTAGGGGGCCAACCCTGGGAGAACAGTCCCAACTTTCTACCCTGCCTGATGCTGTGGCAATGGATATCTAGCCCTCTTCCATTCCTATTCCCAGCATCAACAGGGACCCGACCTCTGATTTCTCCCCCATTGACCCCATGCCTTGTCAAAGGGAGCTGCACCCAGGTGGTTTGACCACCGGGGCCCCGGCTCCTAGCCATACTGTCCCCCTTGTTACTCCCTTCCCTCACAGGATGTTCCCTCAAACACACCCTTAGCCCCATCCAGTGTTACTGCCGTCCCTGTGGTCGTGTCTGCACCTGTGTCACTCACCGATCCCCAGGGGGCGGCACTTGTGGCCCCCTTGACCTCTGGGGCTGCTGTTCTCCCTCCACTGTCACTCTCCCTTGTGCCGGGGGTTGGGCTGCGTGATGTGGCGCTTACTGCATCATCACCGCAACAGGGCTCCACGCCCTGTCTGTTTTCCCCAGCTGGCTGCGGGGCCGTTATGGGGACCAGACTGGAGGACGGCTGGGAGCCTTTTGCCCTGGACCTTCTAGAGCTGCGGGATGACATGCGTGTGTTCATTGACAACACTCATGGCTCCAGGAATCGGGTGCGGTTCGTCCTGCAGTGCTGGGGGGACTTCTACCTTGTCCTCCAGGCTGAAGGGGCCAGGAAGCAGCATGCCACGGCCTACCAGAGGGCCCGCAAGTTCTGTGACTTACTCATGGCCTTTGGTATGGGACACAGACACTTGCGTGGCCCAACGGGGGCTGCGGGTACCCCTGCCGCTCCTGAGGATCCTCCCCACCCCTCCTCATGGCCCCGACAGTCTTTGCAACTTTAAACACCAGAGGCTGTAGGATGGGTTTTCGCAGGACCCAGGTGATCTCCTTCCTTCGGGAGGGGGATTACTCTGTGGTTTTCCTGCAGGAGACCCATATGGATCCAGCCACCAAGGCCAGCTGGCTGCTGGAGTGGGAGAACGGGGTGTTCTTTAGCCATTTGTCCACCTTCTCCGGCGGAGTGGCCACCCTGTTCTCCCCAGACCTACAGCCCGAGGTGCTGGGGTCGACGAGGTCGTGCCGGGCCGCCTGCTGCACCTCTGGTTCTGTATGGAGGGGCTGGCATTGAATCTGGTCAATGTCTGTGCACCGACATCGGGCCCAGAGCGGGTGTGTTTTTATCAGCAGGTGGCCACCTTTCTCAGCACCTTGGGTCCTCAGGAGTGCCTGGTCTTTGGCAGGGATTTTAACACCACCCTTGAGGAATGGGACTGCACAGGGCCAAGCAGCACCAAGCTGCTGCAGACGTCTTCCAGGAGCTCATCAACCATCACTCCCTGGTGGACGTCTGGTGTGACCACCACCCGGACGACCAGGTCACCTTTACATTTGTCCGGGTGGAGGAAGGCTGGTCGTGCCACTCCCGGTTGGACCGCATTTATCTGTCCCGTTGTCATCTTGCACAGGCCCACTCCTCCAGTGTTCGGCCGGCCCCTTTCTCAGCTCATCATCTGGTGACCGTGATGGCCTCTCTCTGGGCAGAGAGGCCAGGGCCGGCCTACTGGCACATCAGTAATAGCCTGCTGTAGGATGTGGACTTCGTGGCATCCTTCTCGGAGTTCTGGCTCGCCTAGTGGGAACAGAGGCCCACCATTCCCTCGGCGCAGCGATGGTGGGACGTGGGGAAGGCCTGCACCCTGCTCTTCTGCCATGACTACACTCAGGGGGCCAGCTGGTGGAGGGATGCGGAGATAGAGTAGCTGGAGCGGGAGGTCTTAGGGCTGGAGAGGTGGCTGGCCACCAGCCCTGAGGATCCTTTCCTCTGCAGAGTGTGCAGGGAGAAACAGGAGGAGCTCCAGGCCCTCAAGGACCTTCGGATCTGCAGATCCTTCATTCGATCCCGCATCCGTCTCCTTTGGGAGATGGATCTCAGCTCCCACTGCTTATACGCCCAGGAGAAATGGAGGGGGGGCCAAAAAGCACATCACCTGCCTCTTGGAGGAGGACGGCACCCCCCTCACGGATCTGGAGGAGATGCATGGAAGGGCCAGGGCCTTCTACGCTAGTCTTTTCTCCCCAGATCCGACCGATGCTGACGCCCACAGAGTGCTCTGGAATGAGCTGTGCGCAGTCAGCATAGGCGACTGGGACCTGCTGGAGCTTCCTCTCACTCTGGCCAAGTTCACAGAAGCCCTCCATCGTATGCCCACCAATAAATCTCCAGGCATTGATGGGCAGACCATGGAGTTCTACAGCGTGTTCTGGGACGTCCTCGGCCCGGACCTTGTTATTATCTGGACCGAGTCCGAGGGAAGTGGGGAGCTCCCCCTCTTTTGCCGGAGGGCAGTGTTGGCCCTCCTACCTAAGAAGGGGGACCTCCATGACCTTCGGAACTGGCGTCCCGTCTCGCTCGTCAGCACAGACTATACAATAGTAGGCAAAGGCATCTCACTGCGGCTTGGGTCTGTGCTGCAGGATGTGATTCATTCATGACCACACTTACACCATCCCACGCCGGTCTATCTTCAGTCATTTGTACCTGGTCTGGGATCTCTTGGAGCTCGGGTGTAGGGACGGTCTGTTGTTCGCCCTCTTGGCCCTGGACCAGGAGAAAGCATTCGAAAGGATGGACCACAGGTATCTCCTGGGCACCATGCAGGCATTCTGACCCCACTTTGTGGGGTTTCTCCGGGTGCTCTGCGCCTCCGCGGAGTGTCTGGTGAAGCTCAACTGGACCCTGACCGAACCAGTTATCTTCGGGCGAGGAGTACGTCAATGCTGTTGGGCCAGCTGTATGCCCTGGCCATTGAGCCCTTCCTGCCTCCTCCAACAGAGGTTCATGGGGTTGGTGCTCAGTAAGCCGAGGCTGAGGCTGGTTCTGTCGGCGTACGCTGACGACATGCTTCTCACAGTCCAGGACCCGGGTGACCTGGCACGGTTGGAGGCTTGCCTGGCTGTCTACTCGGAAGCCTCCTCCACCCGGGTCAACTGGGTCAAGAGCTCTGGCCTAACGGTAAGGGCCGGGTAGCCAGTGAACTCCCTCCCACCCGCGCTTCAGGCCATCCAGTGGAGCGCGGGTCCACTGCTCTATCAGGGCATTTACCTTTCCGCCACCCATCCCTTGCCGGATGAGAACTGGCACGATTTGAAGGGCAGGGTTGTTGGGCGGCTCCGGAAATGGACAGGACTGCTGCAGTGTCTCTCCCTTTGGGGAAGGGCACTGGTCATCAATCAGCTTGTCCTGGCCATGCTCTGGCACTGGCTCAACACCCTGGTTCCACCCCCAGCATTCCTGGACAACCTCCAGAGTGTAATTCTAGAGTTCTTTTGGCCAGGACTGCACTGGGTCTCTGCAGGGATTGTCAGCCTTCCCCTGGTGGAGGAAGGGCAGGGCCTGTGCTGTGTCTGCAACCAGGTCCATGCCTTCCGCCTCCAGGCCTTGCAGAGACTCCTTTATGGTGCAGGTAGTCTGGTGTGGAGCCATCTGGCACTCACCTTCCTCCGCCACATCCGAGAGCTCCGATACAACAGGCAGCTTTTTCATCTCCATCCGAGGGGGCTTCTGCGAGTCCTCTCTGAGCTGCCGACCTTTTACCAGGACCTCCTCCAGACCTGGAGGCTCATTTTGGCCTGCAGGACTGTCGTGCCCACCGAGGGGGTAGACCTCCTCACAGAACCCCTGCTACACAACCCCCATCTCTGTGTGCAGGTGGCAGAAACCCCCTCTTTGTGGCAGAGGTTGGCCCTGGTAGGCATCACTGGGATCGGAGACCTCCTGGACTATGTCTGGGGGGGGCTGGGTGTATCCACTTGTGCTGGCTCAACGCATGGGGCACTCCATCCTTCGCACCCCTTGTTGCCTACTCCAGGAGGTGAAGGCAGCCTTGCCCCCCACTGCTCGGATGTACCTCGAACAGGTTCTGCAAGAGGGTACTCCCTGCCCCCCCCCCCAGTCCTGGCCCTCCAGAGCTTCTGATCGGGCCCCAGCCCCATGAGCCCCACCCCGGCCGCCCCCCCCACCCCATGCACTCAGTTGGCTGCTAGACTTGCAGCCGGTCCCCTTCTGAACCGCGTATCGGGACTATCTGTACATGCTCATGCTGCATACCATCCATTTCCTTTCCCTCACGTCCCTCCCAGACACCAAATGGCAGGACCTGATGCCACCCATGGAGGGCTAGGACCCCCGGTGGACCAGCGTCTATTCCACCTTAACCCCATGGCCCACTGGGGACATCAATTGGCAGCTCCTTCATAGAGCCATTGGCACAGGCGTGTACTTGGCGTAGTTTACCCAACACCCTGATACCTGTCTTTTTTGTGGCGTGAGGTAGACCCTGGCACACGCATATCTAGAGTGCACCAGATTGCAGCCCCTGTTCCGGCTCCTCCAGAACCTCCTGTTGAGGTTCTGGCTGCACCTTTCTCCGAGGCTGGACCTGCGGAGGGGGCAGGGGGAGCCGCCTTTCACCCCTGGCCTTCCTCCCCCTACCCTCTCCTATTTCAAAATACCATGTCACACTGGAAATGCTATTTCGATTCCCTCCTTTTCCCTTATTTTGAAAACACTTTTTTGTTATTTCTAAATACGGTGTTTCAAAATAAGGCTTTATTTTGAAATAGGCTTGTTTCGAAACAGCTTGTTTCGAAACAAGCATTTGTGTGTGAATATAACCAGGGAGAAGCCGAACCTGTGCCTGTGGAAAAAACAAGCTACTTCTTCAAAAAAACCCTTTTTTGTCCATTTGTTCCTGAAGAATTCAGTCTGAACTTCTGTATGTGAATCCATGGGCATCACTAGACATAAACATCAGGGGCGACCATGACCCCCACTGGCCACCAGGGCCCCAATCCATTTCCTCCCCCATGCTGGTTCCCTAAGTCCTTCCCTAACCCCCCCGTGGCCCCCTGAGTCATTTCCTACTCCCTCCTGCAGCCCCCCCAACTCCTTCGCTAACCCCCCAGGCCAGCTGCTGGTCCCCACTTCCCTGGGTCAACCCCCTCCCCTGTGCCATTTTCCCGCCAGTCCAACGTGCCCACCCCCTGGAATCCCTCACCCGGCTCCCTTACCTCACTGCCGGAGGGAAAGCAGGGCTGTGGCAGTGGGTGAGGCCCCTGGCATGACACTGCTCTGAGCATGCTTAAAGCAGGGTCAGGCCAGGGCAGGAGTTTTAAAAACTCCCAGGCCCAGTCTGGAGCAGGTCCTTCCTGGCTGGAAGACTGCGTCTTCTGGTCGTGTTGGGACTGCACACAGTGTTCCCTGTGTGGGGGAGTGATGGTGTGCTCTCGTACAGTTTTGGGGCATGCTACTCAGGGGCTGGCCCTGAGTTTCAGGGGCGCTAAGGCCCCTGGAGGCCACCCCCCCTCCCCCTAGCAATGCCACTGTGTGAATCTAATACAGTGAAACTCCAAAGGGGCCGATAAATGAAGTGACTATATTAGCATCCCCTTCCTCCTACAGGAAAATTGTGTATTTCCACAATAACACATATACAATTATATTTTAACACAATATATCACAAAGATATTAAACGTAATTCAGTAAAGTTCAACATCGTTAAAAAAAGTTTATCTTAACTCCATCAGGTTTATCCAAGATGTTACAGGGTGCTGCCAGTCTGTCACAGTATAAATCTAAGAACAAAGAATGTAGGCCATGTGTATTTAATGGGGGTCTATTCTGGAACCACTAACTTGGAAAAAGATTTTAGGGTTATGCCATGAACCTCTGGGATGGCCCTGTAGGCTGTGCCAAGTAGGGCCAGGACTGGAGAGTTTGGAAGAGCAGTGTACTGCAATGTTCCCTGTAAGCTGCGCTGGCGCGCTGCAGTGCAGCCCGTCGCAGCCGCCAGCACAGGGAAGGCTGCCAGAAGAGCACTGCCGGCAGCCAGAGTCCTTCAAGGGAGCTCCTGTGGAGCAGGGAGTTTTGAAAACTCCCGCCCAGAAAAGCTCTAACGGAGTATGCCCAGAAAATCTGGGTATGCTCCGTAGAGCTTCTCTGGCCCAGGAGTTAGGGCTGGGCCCTGCCCCTCCAGTCCAGCCCGGAGGTAAGTTTGTGGGGGCGGGGGGGTGAGCAGGAGCAGGGGGG
>ML682059.1:22245756-22319982 GCA_007922195.1 Podocnemis expansa | reverse complement strand
TGCAGCCCCCTGACACAGGTACTGAAATAGCAAGTTCACAGTGTGAACCTGCTATTTCGATTCCCGCTTTTTCCCCTTATTTTGAATTAACATTTTGTTAATTCGAAATAAGTTGTTCCGAAATAAGGGTTATTTCGATATACGGTTGTTTCGAAACAACCATATCGAAATAACCCGCTGTGTGAGAACACAGCCTTAGATATCCAAAGTGTGGTTCCAGGGAGGATGGAACTAGGCTGTTGTTAAGAGTAGTAGATGACAGAAATAGGAGCAATGATTTCAAGCTGCAGTGGGTGAGGTCTAGGTTGGCTACTAGGAAAAAGTTTTTCACTAGGAGAGTGATGAAGCACCGAAATTAGTTATTTAGGGAGGTGGTAGAATCTCTGCCCTTAGAGGTTTTTAAGGTACTGTTTGACAGAGCCCTGGCTGGGAAGATTTAGTTGGCCTTGGTTGTGCTTTGAGCAGGGGGTTAGACTAGATCAGGAGTGGCCGAATTTATGGAACTCAAGAGCCACACAAACTGATTATTAAACCTTCAAGAGCTGCACTGAGGCATATAGCCATATACTTTTACCTGCTAAATTGATTTGCTGATGTTCTTCCGCGAGCCACACTTTTTCATTCAAGAGCCACATGTGGCTCCCGAGCTGCAGTTTGGCCATGTGTGGACTAGATGATCTCTTGAGGTCCCTTCCGCCCTGATCTATAATATTGTGCACTGTCTGTGCTGGGTTCACAACCATGGGTGTCACTGCCACTGGGCATGCAGGGCATGGGACTTGTATAACCTTGGCTATGCCCCAGATCCAGTTCCGGCCACCTGCTGCTGATGAGCAGTGGCAGGAACCAGATCTGGGCTGGGACCCCTGCCGCACCTGGCTGGCAGTGCAGTGGCAGGGGCTGGCTTCGGCTTTGGATCGCCTGCTGCTTGCTGGCAGTGCCTGGGGCCAGATCCAGGCTGCATGACGGCAGCGGCAGGAGTCGGAGCCAGCTCCAGGCCTCCTGGTTGCAACCAGGATGGAAAATGAAGTTTGACCTTGTTTAAACTGGTTTGTGTATAACCCCCCCAGCGTTTTAAGGACCGTGGTTCCTTTAAATCTTTGCCCTGTGGGAGAGGGTTTGTGGAGCTGAGAAGGGGGGCTGGAGCTGCAGAAGAGGCCTGGGAAGGAAGCAGGGAGAGGGGCCCTGCCTGAAGCCAGGGAAGACAGAGCGGCTGACCTGGGATGCCAGGCCAGCACCCACAGAAGGACACTGTGCTGGGGAGAGTCCCCAAGGACAGAGCAGCATCCAGTGACTGGCCATCTGGAGCTGTGGGGCCGTGAATACAGCACGTAGAACTCAGGGGGGAGGTTGTAGTTAGTTAAGTGGGGAGGGTGCCACTCTGGGTTCGCAGAGAGCAGCAGAAGAGGCATCAGAGGATTTTCTTTTGCTGGGAAAGAGCTGGCGCCGAAGACTAGGAGTTGCTGGACTGGAACTGTGCTGGGACTCCGGAACTCATGGTGCAGAAGCAGAGCTCATGTCTGCCTCCAGCCTGCTCTATTGTTGGGCCTTGCAGGGCCCTGTGTTAGCTGTTACTCTGTGTTACTGCTGCAGTATCTCCCCTGTTGGTTTCCCCTTTGCACCTCTGTAAATAAACCTTCCCCATTCCCATAATCCCTGCGCTATCCCAGTGTGTGTGTGGTCACTCTGGGGGTTTGGAACAGGTGCCCCCGGGGCAAAAGGGCTCTCCTTGCTGTGTTCCTGCACACACCCTTTGCTGGCCAGAGACGCCTGCAAGGCAGACTCAATCTGGCCACGTGGGTGTTACATGTGTAAGCAGAGTAAATAGGACCTTAATGTTTACCTTTTTTAATACTCAAAAACTGTACTTGAACAACTGTTTCATAGCAAGCTTACACTGGCCAACAGCATTCTTCAGGCATCAGTCTGCTATAGAACAGAATACAGCTAAATTAGACTCAAATGAATAGCCAACAGCCTAAGCTGTCAAAGTTACAGATTCATAGCTAGGTTAACAGGCTCCACAAAGGAGCTGAGGCAATAAACACTGCAATCAATCTGTATTGATTATTTGAGTCTGTGTTGATCTCAACATTTTGTTTGCTCTACAAAGTATGAACATGGGCCAAAATACTGAAAAGCTAGAACATTGGCTACTTACCTTCTATCTTACTTAAATAACAAATGAACAAAATAGACAAGGCGAAGGTCAAAAAAAGAAAAAAGAGAACAGTCATGGGGGTAAATCTAACATGTAGTTTGCTGCTTATGTAACCTCCCCAAGGAAGCCTGTAATTATCAAGATGTATCAATA
The DNA here is from genome assembly GCA_007922195.1 of Podocnemis expansa. Taxonomy (NCBI): domain Eukaryota; kingdom Metazoa; phylum Chordata; order Testudines; family Podocnemididae; genus Podocnemis; species Podocnemis expansa. Next base: position 22,317,668 of record ML682059.1, on the reverse strand, counting down.
GTAATAAATTGCCTCTAACAGTCTGAGTTGATGTATCTTTTGGTTTTATGCGGGGACAAAGTATTGCAGCTGTAGTATCTTTGGAGAGGTAGTATTAATTTAAAGACAAAGCAGAGACATACCTTTTATGTTTTTCATAGGTTGCCTTTATTGACTACTTACAATTAAAATGATTCTAAAATAAAATACAAAAAAGGGAGAAAGAAATGATTGCACAGGTGAGAAGATTTATCTAAGTGTAGTGGGGTTGTTTTCCCTCTCTGGTCCAGAAAGGGGTATAAAGGGGCCTCATAGTGACAGCCAAGAGGTTGGTTGGGCTGCTGAACCAATCAGAGGCAAGCTACCCAATATATAAAGGAAGCAGCAGCACTAGCTGGGGCAGTCTGCCTAGGAAGGTAGAGGGAGAAGGCCCTCTCTCTAGCAGGTGGCTGTAGAAGTCAGTCCCTGGAGAGCTCAGAATGTGTGTGTTGCACTCAGAACTGAACAGTGCTGGGAATTCTGAAGGGAGCAGACTGCGTCAGTGGCTGGAGCAGCAGTTTGGAGCAGGAAGATGGGAATGGACAGTGGCTGTACTCTGGCCAGGTGAGAGACCATGAGCAACTCTGGGCTGTGCGGAAAGCGACTCAGTGAGTTGCCAGTCATGGAGTGACTGTGCAGGGGTGCCGAGGGGTGCGGGCGGAAAAGGCCTCAGACAAGGTGGTTAGGGTCACTGGGCTGGGGCTTGGAAAAGTGGGCAGGCCTGGGTCCCACCCTCCTCCCCCAGCATGCCAGGAGAGAGATGAGTGCCAAAAGTGGCACAGGCTGGCAGGCCACTGACTTTTAATGAGTGGCTAGAAAGGAGACCAGCTAGACTGTACCCCGGAAGGGGTGGACCGATGGACTTAGCCAGAGGGCTAAGGTCTGAGAACTGGACTCAAAACAGGAGTCGGCCTGTCAAAGAGGTGGAGCACAGACCACCAGCAGGGGGAACACTTTTGTGAATTCCCTAATAACACCACCAGGTTGTGCCCTTTAGGTGGGTCCAGTGCTGCAAACACCTGCACTGAGAAATAAAGATTTCCCTGTAGAACTGAGCATTTTTTCCCATTTTTTGACTTCTGGTTCATAGAATCTTAGAATCATAGAATCATAGGGTTGGAAGGGACCCCACGAGGTCATCTAGTCCAACCCCCTGCCAAAAAAAGCAGGACCACTCCCATTCATCTATATGGATTCATTTTGGCACCCAATGGAGAAAAACAAATATGACTTCTGTTTTATATCTTCAACAACTGCAGGTTCAGCCCACAGATCCAACTGCAATATGTGGCACTGCTGCATATTTCTGGACAAAACTGTGGACAGCAAGGTGCTAATTCAGAGGCAAATTCTCCTTAATTTCCTACCCGCTGCATCGTGTCCACAAACCTAGAAATTTGCAAATTCCTGCTTACAGAAAGAAGGAAATGAAGACAATAATTCATATTTTATTTTATTTTTTATTTTGTTTTATTTATATTGTGCAACTTACAAGCAAATCAAAGGCTTTATTTCAGATTTACACCATTGTAGAGAATTTGCCCAAGTTTTTACAGTAACATGAGTGTAAGATAATGGCTAACAGGATACTTGAAAGACAATTGACATTTAGCAAACAGTTACTGTCCACACAACAGCAGGGTTCTTTCTGTCTGTCAAAAGACTGGAATGAAAAATAAATAGTAATGAGAAAAGTAAGACTATAAGAAATAAATGAGATAATTAAAAAAAAAAAACTTTCATCAAGACTGGATTTGCAACAAAGCATGAAACACAGAAGATGGTTCTTAAGGTCCATGATGTAGAGGCTTGAGACACCTCACAAGTACAGAGAAGTAATTAAAGAAAAATCACTGTTATAGCTTTGGCCAGTACCCATCCATATACTGGGCATATTTTAATTGAAACCAGTCAGGCCCACAGGCTGACAGTGGTCTGTGCTGCATCATGAAATAAACTGCTGACCCATCTGTTACTCAAGACAAGACAAAGCCATTCTTCATGCCTTTTGTCAAGCTGAATACTCCCCGAAAGCTCGGATGGTGTTACTACTCAGCATGTTATTTTGATTTGAGCTGTCCATTCATCTCTACTGTAAAACTCTGCAGCTGGCTTGTTTAGTTTACCATGTTTTCTCCAACAAAAAGCTTTGGTAAAAAGTTAATGTGGCAAATGTGTTTCAGTGGCTTAGCACTCAAAAGGCACATTATACTTTATCTTAAATGAAAACTCACAAAATGAAGAGTTAAGAAACTCACCCAGTTCTTCACTGCTATTTAGTACATCATCTCTTGTTATCACCTTAACTCACTCTATGAACATACACCCTCCCCTCCACCAATGCGCTGTTAGTTTACTCCATAATGGAACTATCCTGCTTGATGTACTTTGATTTGACATATTTTTATTAACTGTCGAGTAAATATTTTGATATGCATATGGGACCCAGGATCATTAAGTGGTACAGGTCCATAAAATATCTCCATATGTCATGGACTGGTGTAGTTTTAGGAATAAAACTGGAATCAGTGATCTGTTTGGTGCTGTGAAGTGTATGTGGTTGTGTAGTTTTACATGTGTATGTAGACTCTGCAAGTTGATGTGTCTATGGGAAGGGTGGGTTATGTTATATCTATATGGGATAAAGTGGTAGTGGACTATGGAGGAGAAGATTTTTATAGCCAAGAATTGTAAGTGTTCTGATTCTTTAAGTGGATAAGAGATTTTTCCTGTCCCCAACCATGGTCTTCTTGTATCACAGGTGGCAAGGCCTCTCCAAGCAGATGCTCTTTACTCTGCTCCTTCACTTCTTGTTATGAAGGCAGCAGCTATTGTGATATGGACTTCATTGCTTTTCCTGTGGTTTCATTCTCACCAAACCTGTTCTGTATGTAAACAGAGCTGTCTTCCTTCCCTAGGCAGTGCAGAAGTGCATAACAAAGACTATGTAAATTTAGCTTCCCTGAAGGGGCAAGTTGCAGGGATTGAACAAAGAAGTACTGTATATCATCGCCTATAAGCCGAAAATTTTTTGCCTGAAAATTGGCTTGAAAATAGGCACTTGGTAGACAGTCCCAGCCCAGGAGTTTCCCAGACCATGAGGCAGGCCGGAGCCCCAGTGTTGCTGGATGGCCATCTTGGGCAGTCAGCCGGGGCTGGAGTGAGGAGGGGACCCCGGAGTCTGAAGCGGCCACAGAAGGGGGCCCTGGGGGCGGGGTCGGCCTGGACATTGAGGGGGGGGGATTCAGGGAGGCCACAGAAGCGGCAGCAGGGACCGGGGGTTGGGGAGTTGGGGAATGTGATGGGATGGCTGGGAGGGTTGGGGGGGTTCAGGGAGACCAGGGAAGGGGCGGCAGGGCTCGGGCATGGGGGGGGGTGCGAGGAGTCTGGGAAAGCAGCAGGAGGACCCAGGGTTTTTGGGGAGCCCAGGGAAGCAGCGACAGGGACCAGGGATTGGGGGTGTGTGCCTGGCAGGCTGGGAAGAGTGGCAGCAGGGGTTGGAGGATGAGGGGGAAAGGGGTGGAAAGGGTTTTGGGGAACAGGGGAGCAACAGCATGGAACTGAGAAGGGAGCAGGGGGGAAGGCAGTGAAGAGCCAGGGGGCAGCAGGAGGACCAGCAGGGCAGCAGTGGGGACGGGGCAGAGAAGGGGGGCAGCGGTGAAGAGCCAGGGGGCAGCAGTGAGGAAAGGGCAGAGCAAGGGGGCAGCAGGAGGAGCAGGGGGGCAGCAGTGAGGGAAGAGGCAGAGCAGGGGGGGCAGCAGGTAGTAGTGAGGGAAGGGTGGAGTAGGGGGTGGCAGTGAGGATGGGGCAGTAGGAGAAGCAGAGCAGCAGTGAGAAAGGGGCAGAGCAGGGGGCAGCAGTGAGGGAAGGGCAGAGCAGGGGGCAGCAGGGGTGATGGCAGTGAGGAAAGGGCAGAGCAGATGGGAGCAAGGGGGCAACAGTGAGGAAAGGGCGCAGCAAGGGACAAAAGTGAGGTAAATGAGAAGTGAGCAGGGGGCAGCAGTGGGGGGCAGCAGTGAGGAAAGGGCAGAGCAGGTGGGAGCAGGGGGGCAACTGAGGAAAGGGCAGCATGGGGGGCAGCAGCAGGAAACTGAGAAGTGAGCAGGGGTGCAGCAGTGAGGAAAGGGCAGAGCAGGAGGGCAGGAGTGAGGAACGGGTGGGGGGGGCAAGGGAAAAGCAGCAGCAGAGATTTTGGGGTAGGGAAGCTGTCAGAAACTCCAGAGGAAGCCAGCAGCAGTGGGTGGGAGGTTAGGGGCCAAGGCCAAAAGAGGACCTCAGCTTATACCTGGGTCACCAATTTTAGCTTCTTTTTTGGGCTCAGAATTGGGGGGTCGGCTTTTGTGCCTGGATCAGCTTATACCTGATTATATATGGTACGTATACTTAGAACTGTTTTACAATGGTGATGGACAGTAAGCACTAGGTGAATGGGATGCAGTAGGTGCTGAGGGACACCCCTCAGTTCCCCCTCATGTAGTGAAGAGCCAACCTAGCTCTCTTCATGAGGGGTGAAGCTTCTCTGTCCCAGCCAGGTTCCAGGCTAGAGCAGAGGACAGTAAGTGCTAGTGCCCCTCAGCATTCTCTGTATCACTTCATGTGGTGAAAAGCTGACCTGGCCACCTTTCTCTTCCCAGGTGGGTTGAGGGAGGCTGGCCTGTCCCACCCGGGCTGCTGCAGCTTCCCCTGCTTCCTATTGTGGTTTAACAGCAACAGCCTCAATACATCTCCTGATTTGGACCTTGGTACAACTGCAGCGCAGGGCCATCACAGCCTCATTTACCCAAGTATCCAAAAACTGCTTTCAGTATGCAAAGGCAAAATCATTCATTTTCATCAGAATATTACAAAGTATTTTCAGTTTTAGGAATTGTACCTATTGCCAGACATGGGCTGTGTTCACACACAGGGGGTTATTTCGAAATAAGTCGTTTGGAAACAACTTATATTGAAATAACAACTTATTTTGAAATAACTTATGCCGAATTAACAAAAAGTTACTTCGAAATAAGGAAAAAGGCGGGAAACGAAATAGCAAGTTCACAGTGTAAACATGCTATTTCGCTTGGGAGGGGGCTGCAGGCACTGACAGGAATCAGCGCTGGGCTGCACAGAACCCTGACGGTGACTGCAGCCCCACTCTGCAGGGACGGGTGGGGATCAGAGCTGGGCTGCGCTGACCCCCGCGGGTGGTTGCAGCCCTGCTCTGCCAGCCAGGGGACACCCCTCAGCACCCTGGCCAGGGTGGTGAGGGGGCAGCCCTTCAACTGTTGTTTCGGAACACCTTGTTCTGAAACAACATGTTCACACACATTGTTTCAAAACAACGGTTTCGAAACAAGGTTGTTTCACCCCCAAATGGGGTTTAACTTTTTTCGAAACAACTGTGCATCGTGTGAACATGATTTTTTTTGTTTCAAAACAACCTCGTTGTTTTGAAACAAAAATGCTGTGTGAACACAGCCATGGTCAATAATGTGACCCCAGGGAATCAGTGCCAGATTTCCCATTAGGTGCTGTAGGCACAGTGCCTGGGGCCTAAGAAATTTTTAGGGCCTACAAAGGAGGGAAAAAATTAAAAAAGCAGAAAAAATAAGGAAAAATCATGTGGTTTAGCACTAGAATAGTTTAAAGTGCATCATGTCACTTGAAATAATTCAATTAGCGTTTACCCCTCTTTTTTGCACATTTTCAAGTGAAAGTGCCTAGGGCCCATGAACACCAAAATCCAGCCCTGCAGGGAATGTGAATAAAGCTTCTTAAAAGAAAGAGGCAGCCCTGGCTAGGGGATTTCTTCTGGAATCTTGCTCCCAAGCACCATGAAGGACTGTCATGTACCCACAGGGCTGAAGAAGTCTGGCTGTAAATCATCACAGCCAACCTATGTGGTAAACTGAAACACAGACTGCAATAGGGATATTTATTTAGAATATCAGGGTTTTCTTTTGTTTTTTTAAAATAGATTGTGGTAAACTCCTGAATGTATTGTTAATTTTTGGATCTATATTTTTTCAACTTATAATCATTTAAAATCTTACTGTAGTCAATAAACTTATTTGATTGTTTTACCTGAAGCAGTGCATGTGGATTGAGAGTGACAGAGCTGGTACATTTCTATTTCTCTGATACATTAACAGACAAGTGTAAATGAGCTTGCAGGGGGCAGAACTGAACACTGCAAGGCAGTAACTCCAAGGGTTGAATGTGGGACTGGGGGGGTCTATCCCATGAGTGGCTGACCAGAAGTGCTCTTCCACTAGGTGGATGAATGATTACGTATAGCAGGCTGGGTGTGACTAGACCAGGAGTGGTGGTTCACACAGGAAAGGGGGGTAAGTCAGGGTTGAGGAGTGGAGAATTGGGGGCCATGGCTGCACACCAGTCCAGGAGGGGAATGTCACATATTCAAACTATGCACAAAAGTAACTTACTAGAAGGAAGAGCTAGCTTACAGTACTGAATTTGTACGTTTTATTGTTTCCTGTATGTCCCTGTGACAGTCAGTGCCTAGCTAGGGTTCTCCCTGAAAAGGGGTGTTTTGGTCCCCTCCTGTGCTGTGCAGGCCCTGAAACATTGCCATGAGCAGCAATACAACCCTGGGAGCATTGTGGGGCTCAATCTTCACTACAGCCCCGCTGAGCATGGCTGGGCTCCGCAGGCTGTCAGGTTGGGCCTCGAAGCAATCTCATAGCCCTCCTGGGTGTGGGTGGGCTCTTCACATAGAAGGGCTGGGCTGCAACAAAGTCCAATAGCCCCTTTGGGCATGGCAGGGGCCCTTAGCAAGAATGCTGAGCTGCAGTGCAGGCTTGAAGCCCTTCTGGACCTGGCCAGGCTTCATGGGGCTCACTGCAGACCAGCCCTCCAGTCCCAATCCCACCCTCACAGGGCTTATTATCTACCACTACACAGCCATAGCTCTTGGTACTGCATTCCTCCTGGTGGGGTCTGGGAACAAATCTCTATCTGTCATCCCACTCCTTGGTGAGGCCTCTGTTGGGCTTTTAGCTCCCTCTTCCTGCCAGGGAGCATGCAACTTGCATGATAGGGAGGGGCCCTTCTGGTTGTTGAGTAAGGTGAAGGTTCTGTCTCTGTCAGGAGGGTTAGTACACCCCATCACAGTCCCCTCCAAGTCCAAAATCTTTTCCATGGATTTTGGAGGCAGGGTAATAGTTGCCTTTCTGGAATTCTCATCCTCCATTCCCTTGTGGGGGGGACAGAAGGGGGCTGGAATCAGGCCCAATCCTACCATAGAAGTGACTTAGGTGGTTACTTAGGCCACCAAACACTAGGGGGTGCCACCCTGCTGCACGCAGCCACATAGCCCAGCACAGAGCAAGGCAAGCAGCTTTCTCAGCTGGCTTCACTTCCAGCTCCAGAAAAGGTAAGTGCTGAGGGGAGCTAGGAGGAGTGGGAGGGATGGAGGAGGCAGGGCTCCCTCTGCTGGCCCAAGGCTCAGCTGCCTTGTGCTGGTATGGCCCACTGCTCACTCAGAGTGACCCGCAGTCTTCTGCTTATCCTAGCACACCACCCAGCCTGCCGCTTGGCCTGGCCTACCAATAGGGTCTGCCTGGCTCAGACTGGTACACGACCTGACCCGTGGGCTGCCACTCAGCCCATACCCCTCGGTTAGCCCACAGCTCAGCCAGGCTTGGTGGAGCTAGGAAGAGTGGGAGGGAGGGGCCACCACCTGGCCCGCATGACCTGGGTCACCTGAGTGTGGGGGTTGCCAAAATGAGTCGCTTACAGCACCGAAAATCCTTGGGCCAGCCCTGCTCAGGATCTTCACTTGTCACTGGTCTTGTGAATTTTTGAGCCTCAAAACAAAAATAATACTTGATTTTCCTGAGTGAAACAAAAAATCTGAGATTTCTGGGCTCCTTGGAAGATGCAAACCCTAACATTACATCTATTAGTAGAGGTTCTTTATCACAAGTCGTGTTTTCAAGACACAGAGGTTCTGAATTCAATACTCACACTGTCTATGAGCTGATGTCCGTGAGTCTTCGGGGTCCCTACCCTAGGGAATGAAAGAATAAGCCATGCTCTTGTACTTGGCTGTCTAATTAATAGGGAAAAAGTAATAACAAGGTCAAAGACATATTTTTGTTAACGTGAAAATCTTTGCAGGAAAATCTGAATGTGGGCAAAGATTCCACAAACTCAAGATGGGAGAAAACTCTGAATACAATTTTATGTCAAATATTTTGCATAGCAATATTGCTAAGTAAGGGAAATGGAACAGATGCTGCCTCACAGATCCATGAGATATAATCCTGAGGGACAGCAGGTTAGAGCAGCAGGCTGTCAAGGAATTATATTGTAGGTAGCATTTACAGAGTGGTTTAGGAATTAGCTAACAGCAAAGCAGGAGAGCTGGTATACAGAAGCCATAAAATAGGCAGCTTGTGACACGGGGGTCAGTTAATCATGAAAAACCAGTATCAGATATATTTGGCTACATCCTTGTGTTGGCAAAGGATGGCTTTTATCTTTGACTTAAAACATTCGTCTCTGTTCTGTGATTGGCTGAAATGATTGATAGCTGTTCAAATCTGTTTGCAATGTTTTTCATTTTATGGAGGATCAAAGACTAATGCTTTCCTTCCTAATTCAGGGGTAAGAATAAACATCCATGGCATGTTGAGTTGCATCTATTTGAATTAGAATGGCACCAAATGAGAGCTGTAGTATGAAACAGGCAGAGGAAAAACATAATGATTAAAACTGAAATTACTGTAAGTAGATAATACCTGTAACAAACTCAGAATATAATTTGATGCTTAGGAAAATTGGAGTTATTAGCAATTACACTGCACCAGCACTCATTTTATTATCCAAGTTAATGTGATACCATAATTCAGTGACAAAAGTGCGAAGTTTAGTCGTTTTGATAATGGGTTCATAGCTGTTTCTCTTCTCTTTAAAGCCCAAGGCTTTATCTAGGTGCCCGTTCACAGTGGCAGTTGCATAAAAAGCACTAAGCCTCAACTTCAATTTTTTCCATTACTAAGGAAGAATCATCTGAATGTTTTTAGAAAACTTGTGGAGTTTTTCTGGCCATTGAACGCAATGGCTTTATCTGATTTCAAGGTCCAATTTTCAGTTTTGTTACATTATGTGTTTTGGAGAGGAAAACAGTGAATTAGATGCATGAGGACATCTGATGTAAACATGTTTTCCTACTCACTGATGCCATAGTCCTTACTTGTCTAATAGTATTGTTACCTAGCTTCTTTCTAGGAAGAGGTCAGTTTGCAAATGAAGTCTTGAATTCTGCTAAAAACAATTGCAATGATCTTCCTCTTATTTCTATTGGAATATACCAGAAATAACTCTGAGTTAAAATGGATTGTGATTCAGTTGCCAGATCTGGCACAAACTTCTATGTGACCTTGGGTAAAGTGTAAATCACTTAATCCCACTGGATGTCTGCACTGCAAAAAAACAAACAAACAAAAAAACCCCTGAGGTGCTGAGTCTCAGCACCCAATCAACTGATGTGGGCTCATGGGGCTCAGGCTGCAAGGCTAAAATAGCAGTGCAAACTTCCTGCTCAGTCTGGAGCCTATGCTCTTAGAAACTCCCCCCTTCCCAGGTTTTAGAACCTGAGTTTCAGCCCAACCAAGAACATCAATTCTTTCTGAATTTAAAAAAAAATGTGATTAGAGAATCCTGATACCTGTTTCAGCTATCACTGTCTACCATTGGCTTTTGATACACAAATGGCCAAAAAATTCTGTTCTGTCATGTATTTTTGTATCAAAGAACATAATTTGGCCAAAAGTTTTTAGAACCATGAAATTTTAAATTAACAATTATAAAACTAAAGAAATGTTATGATGCTGAAGCAATCTATGTATAGAAAATGTCGAAGAGTCAATTGTTTGAGAAATGCGTAATGTTATATTGATTGAATAATGATTAGTTTGTCTTGTCTTTAATTGTTCTTAAGTGTCAATATAGCAATTTCCATTGAAATAGGGTAGGAGATATAAAGTGAAGGCCAATATTGATTAGACAACATTTCATAGATAAACAAAACAATCTCATTTTTACTCCTAGCTATAGCAGGATTGTGTAGGAAAAGCATTTGAAGCCATGGAAAGATTTACAGAATAAAAATGAGATCTATACAAATAAAATATGTGGACATTGGAGGGGAGCGTGAATAGAATACCGTTCCCTTATACTACAGGCAATACAGAAAGGTAAAAAAATAAGGAGGAAAAGTATTTTCGAGCTAATGAGACAGCTATTCTCTCATGTTTATATCACTTTTTTTTTTTTTTTTTTTTTTAGAATGAAGTGTAGCATGGGCATTTCAATAATGTAAGATGCTACTGGACTAGTTTTCTGGGGATTTGAGTTCATTGGCTGTCATAGTCATAGATTTCCTGTAGGGTCTCAGGAAAATAACAAATCCAGATCCTGCCCTTTATTAATTCAGTTTTGCAGCAGTAGCTATCTTCTGTGCTCTCTATCTCCTGATTGAGTAATAGCCCAGCTGAGCACTTACAATTTTTCTGGCCTTTTGCTTATTACTCACTTAATTAAATGTCAAGAAAGAAAGAAAGGACAAGGTGTGTGAGATATCTTTTATTGGATTGACTTCTGTTGGTGAGAGAGAAACTTTTGAGCTACACTGAGTTCTTTTTCAGGTCAGTGTAGTTCCAAACTTGTCTTTGATTAATACAAGCTGGTCCAACAACAATATTATCTCACCCCTTGTCTTGCTAATAGTCTGGGACCAACACACCTACAACTCTGCAAACATCATCCAGGAAAAAAGAAAGGCAACATGTACTTTCTGTCTGAACAAGGTAATAACCGAAAGGTCTTCTACACAGAGGACATTCTAGAGTAAATTACTGAGCGTTGATTCTGGCTGCATAACTGAAGTTATTTTGAGTCCACAGTTCATTCGGAATGTCTATTTACTGGTTTGTGCTAATGAAGTGGGTGTCAAAATTGTTTATAAAGCCTTAGTTCTCTCATTTCCACAATTTTAAATGATTGGTATTTATTTTTCATAGAATCTATTCTTCTGTTTTGTAAACTTTGCTGTAATTTAACAAAATATTTTTCTTTTAGTGTTCAGTGAGGGAGTCTGTCTGAATTATATTCATTTTCTGGATACTGTTCACCCCACCAAATCACCGCCCTCTTGCTCCTTGGCAATATCATGCCTGTCTGAGCAGAGGAAAGTGGTCTAAATTAAATTAACTCCTAAAACAGCTGTCCATTCAAAGTAATGTTAATATAGCAAAAGCAGCAAGAGTCCTGTGGCACCTTATAGATCAGGAGTGGCCAAACTGCAGCTCATGAGCTGCATGCAGCTCTTCAAAAAGAAAGTGCGGCTCGTGGGCTGGGGGGAGTTAAAATCTCTGGCCTGTCGGGCAGCTCTACAGCCAGCAGCTCAGAGGAGGGGTGGGGGCTAGGGAGGAGTGAGTACGGAGCAGCAGCCAACAGCTCAGAGGAGGGGTTGGGGAGGAGGGAGCTGATAGCTCAGAGGAGGGGCAGGGGCACAGAGCACTGAGCAGCAGCCCTGACTCAGAGAAAGGTGAGGGAGGAGCAGCTGGCACCCCGGGGAGGTGGGGGGGGCCGGACTCGGGGTGGGGGGGTGTCTCAGAACAGAAAGGAACTAAGGGGAATGGAGGCAATGAGGGAAGTGACTGAGGGGATCTGGGAGGAGACAAGCTGTAAAGGATTTAAAGGCTAACAAGTTATTATTAGTTATTTTCTGTTTCATAGATTTCAGTGTGGATTTTATTTTGCTTTGCTTTATTTATTTTTGTCTACTTTGTATTTTTTTTTATCGTCTTTTGGTCTGGTTGGGTTTGTTTATTTGCTTGTTTTGTATTTACCTTATACCACATACCATGGCAGTCTCAGTCCTGTCCACTGTACTTTACAAAGTAACGGGCACCTCATGCTCTCCCTTTACAAGTATGGTAGCCAGGAAAACAGTTTAAAAAGTTTTCCATTGTATGAGAGGGAGAAGGAATAAGCCAATGAAGAATCCTACTCCTTCTTGCCAACTCTACAGAAACCTGTAGACCAAGCTCTGGACAGTTAAACAAGGAATTTTGTGGAACTTTTAAAGACCAACCCATTTATTTATCACATTTCTCCCATGAAGGCTCATGCAATAAATAAATGGGTTAGTCTTTAAAAGTACCACAGGAATCCTTGTTTGTTTTACTGAACTAGACTAACACGGCTACCTCTTTGGAGCTCTGGACAGTTGGGGCTTTTCCGAGACCCTGAGGCATTTGGACTAGGGATGATCTGTTTTTCATAGCATCCTCCCTCTTCAGAATTATTTTACGCAGAATCCTATTCCATAAGACCAAGTCTGTTTTGAAAGACAAGTGTTGAGCCATGTATGGAGTAGGAAAGTGTTTCCCAGGACAGTTGAGTTGTCATGGGAGACAGGAGCAATGTTCCTTCTAAGTTGATGATGCAGCCGAGCAAGTTATGGATGCACTTGGGGAGCTGATGAGCAGGGGCCCGGCACTGGGTCGGGAAACCGGGAAGAAATTCACTCAGCTGCATCATCAGCTTAAAGGGAACATTGCAGGGAAGGGCGGCATGGTGGGAGACAGGGGGAGAAGTGAGCAGTGGTCAGGGACAGCAGAGAAGCAGTGGCATGGTAAGAGATGGCAGGGATGCAAGCAGGGGGCGGGGGGGAAGCACGGCATAGTTGGGAAACCCATAGTGTGTTTAGATTTTCTCATAAGCCCTAATGCAGTTTACGCATTGTCAAAATAAAATCATGTTTTATGAGTCCTAAACATGACACGGAGTACTAAGAAATGAAAATACAAATGAGAAAAGTTTAAAACTGAAAGTAGCTTACTTTCAATTTTTAGCACAGCTTACTGCTGTGAAGCACTCTATTCCACAATAAAATTTGTTAAATCAAAACATTGTGCAATACTTAGCGATCAGCACCTGTGAGAACTTTTATGTACTGCATTGACCAGTTCCTGCCCAGATTTTAAAAAATGTGTCACTAGCCTGCAGTGTTCTACATCCAGCAACAGCTAAGTTTTTACTGTATAGGCCTAGTTTTCATGGTAACCTTAAGTAATTATTAGAATCTGACATTAGCAGGATCAATATTTGTGCTGTTTTTAAGATAAAATTAAAGTGCACAATAAATTTTAAGCTTTGTAATTTTGGAGTAGGTAAAAGTATGTGGTTATATGCCTCAGTGTGGTTCTTGAAGTTTTAATAATCAACTTGTGCAGCTCTTTAGTTCCATAAGTTTGGGCACCCCTGTATAGACTGACAGATTTCTTCAAGCATAAGCTTTTGTGGGCTACAACCCACTTTGTCAGATGCATGAAGTGGAAACTACAGTGGAGAGGTATATGTAGATCTAAGGCAGGTTTAGGAGCTGTGCCTAACAGCTGCGGAAGTGGAGCAACTAGTCTGCATGGATCCTGTAGGGTCCTGTATTAGCATGTTATTTGTATACTGAGTGCAAAGCATAGTGGGTAATGGTATTTAGGTAAATATACTCGCAAATCTGTCAGTATCTGTAATTCTACTGAAGGGAAATACAAAATATTGGGGTTTTTTTTGTAAATTGCTACTCTCTGTTCATTTCAAACCTGTCTGGATTAATTAAAGGGTAAAAACTACCCTTAGTTAAAAAGAGGCTTGAAAGAAAGGTGACTGCATATTTCAGCCTGAAAAAGACAAGAAAGAGGTGAGGCTTCAATTAGCTACTTTTAGGGCAAAATGCTGGAGGCATTCCTGTTTCATCTCAGTCTCCCTGTTAAAGGATAGCTCTGGTTAGGGCTTATTTGAGGCCCTTTGTTATGTTAAGGGCAGTAGGTATTTGCATACTACTACATGTTTAAGAGCTGCTGTGAAGAAGAAAGGTAGACTCTCTAAGCTGAGAAGAAACTCCCCCCCTTTAAGCTGAAATTTCTGAAGAGGAGCAGCAGGTAGAGCCAGCAGACAGTGGGTGGAACAGGAAAACCGCTATGCTTCATGGTGCTGTAAGAAGCCCTGTGCCCCACCTTAGAGCCAAGCATGCTGCCATTGGCGCAGGCAGCCCCAACACAAAGAGCACAGCTTGTACTGGCTCCACCTTGGCACAGCTCACTGTTGGGGAAGCCAAAGAAACACTACACAGGCTTGGAGTCGGTGCCAAGGGCTCATCCACCTAAGGAAGAGCCCTGTCATTGGTGCAGGTCGGGATACCTGGCGCAGGCACAGGGAGATCACCAGACCTTGGCACAAAGGCCTCAGACTCTCATGACTCAGTCCACACCAAAGGTCTTCAAGGCGGCCAGAGCCCTATTACAACTGCCGAACCCCACTCTGCCCAGACTGATGACATCGAGGGGGAAACAGGCACTGTTTTTGAGGGCCTGGCATAGGCCCCAAATCAAACCTGCCCCCTCACCCTCCAGCACAGCAGGGACCAGTGCAAGACTGAGACTGACTGTGCAGGAACCTGTCCCGAGATTGGGCCTCAACTCCCTGCTATCCATGGCTCCCCTCTGGGGAAGGCCAAGCACAGCCCTTCCTCACCACTGATGTAGCTGTTCCCACTGAACCACTCCAGGAAAGCTCAGCACAGCTGCTCCACATGAAGTGCCTCCACCCCCTTGGGCTCAGGGGATGACCGGGCTTATCTGTATTTCTCATCAGAAGCCTCATCCTGGGAACACTCACCAGTGCCTTCACAGAAATTCTGCCCCACCAGATCATGATTCCGCTCATCGGGGGACTCCAACGCACAGCACCAATGCTGTCACCCATCGATGTCTCCACTGCTGGCACCGGCCATGACATGCCCAGTGGGGGAGGAAGCACTCATCATTGTCTTTCCGGCACAGGGAAACCAGAACCTGCATGGGACCTCCCAGGTGTTGGGTGCGGAAGAAACGGAGTTCCCCACATGCTGACCAGCACAAGGCAGTGGGGCACTCTCTGGCACAGGGAAGAAGACCTTCCCCAGCACAAGCCCCAGTGCTGTAGACTTTTAAAGACTGATCAGCACAATGGGCAGACTGGGGATCCTGGGACTCACCCCAAAAGGACACAAAATCTCCCAGATCCTTGAGACCCACCACACTGCAAGGGGGATGGGATCCAGAGCATCCAGTGAGGACTCAGACCCAAGGGAGGGTCCTTTTGATCTGAGGAGAAGCGACTCCCGGGTTATGTCCTCTTCCTCCCCTCACAAGGTGGCCTACTGAAGATCTCTATCCTCTAGAGAAGACCTGAGACTACACCAGGAGCTACTGAAGTGCATGGCCACCTTTCAGTTAAGGTGGTCAACCTTTCAGTTAAGGTGGTCAGTGGAGACTTCAACCCTCTCTTCAATGGGAGCAATGCCACCCCTCCTGCTAGAGTAGTGGTCCCCATGCATGAGGGAGTGTTAAATACTGCCCCCGCTCGATGGCAGACACTATGATCAGTTCCCCTAGTGTCAAAAGTGATGGAAAGGAAATGCCATGTCCCTGAAGACAAATTCAGCTTCCTATTTACCCACCCCACTCCTGGCTCATTTGTGGTGGACACAGTGAATCAATGGGAGAGGCAAGGCCAGCCTGCTGCCACCCCAAAAAATAAAGATGCTAAGAAATTAGATCTGTTTGGGAGGAAAGTTTATTCCATCACAGTGTTTCAACAATGCATTGCCAGCCAGCAGGCCCTCATGGACAGATACCTTTTCAACTTATGGAGGTCCTTGCAGAAGTTCTAAGACCTCATCCCCTCCAACCATATGGTGAACTATGGTGCCCTCATCAAGGAAGGACTGTTGGCAGCATGTACGATGCTGCTCTTCTCATGGGATGCCATAGATATGGCCAGCAGGAGGCTAGCATCTGTGACCACTATGCATTGGGCCATATACCTACAAGGATTGGGGTTGTCCCCCAAATGCATCAGTCTATCAAGGATGTCCTGTTTGAAAGTCTATCACTTTTTGCCGAGTCAACTGACTCCAAGCTGCACACCATGAAGGACCAGCACTCTGATTCTTAGGGATGTGTACCCCCCCGAAACAGCCAGCCGGTCCTTTCAGGCACATTAATCACAGCCCCGCACCAACAGCAGCAGCAGCAGGGCCTGTGCCATTAGCCCTTCTAGTTGTCCCACTGCCCCTATGGGGACAGGGACAGAAATAGAGGTGGAAGGGGAGTGAGATCCCCAGGGATGCAACCAGACCACTCACCAGGGCAATAATGGTCGCCCGTCATCCCAGAGGCAGATCTCTCATTTGAAGGACATCGCCAATGCCAGAACCCTTGATAGTTACCATTTTGGAACTGAATGGCCCCTTTCCAACAGTGGTGGTCTGAGATAACATCTGATCGATTGATATTTGACACGGTGTAGCACACTTATGTTATCCAGTTCAAGGCCAGGTCCCCCAAAAGGAAACTACTCCCTCATTACCAAGCTGGGACCTCTCTCACAAGGCCCTCCTGGAGCTAGAATGCCACAAGTTCCTATAGCAGGGAGCAATAGAAAGAGTACTCACAAGGGAAAGAAGGAGGGGTTTTTATTCAAGGTACTTCCTGATGCCAAATAAGCTGGAGGGTTAGGGTTATGCCTTTCCCCATCTTCCCTTGATCCACAGGGTTCTGTTAAAGATCAAAAGGGATGTTCTCAGCACTGACAGAGGCCAGAACATGGAACAATAGTTTCAAGTTACAGCTGGGGAGGTTGAAGCTGGAGATCAGGAAAAACTTTCTCACTAAGAATATGGTGAAACATTGGAATAGGTTGCCTACGGAGATGGTGGAATCTCTGGGTGTGTTCCCACGGCAGTCTTATTTCGAAACAACAGAGGTTGTTTCAAAATAAGAAACACCACGTTCACATGACGTACCGGTGTTTCGAAACAACGTAAACACCATTTGGTGACGAAACAACCCATCAGAACATGTTGTTTCGAAACAACGGTGACTCATTTCGAAATAACTTTTGTCCGAACATGCTATTTCGCTTTGAGCTTTTTTCCTTAATTCGAATTAACATTTTCTTAATTCGAATTAACTTATTTTGAAATAAGGCATTATTTCGATACAAGGTGTTTCGAAACAACTTGTATTGAAATACCCCCCTGTGTGTGAATGTAGCCTCTCTCTTTGGAGATATTTAAGGTCTAGTTAGACAATACCCTGGCTTGGATGATTTAATGAGAGTGGCCCTGCTTTTTGCAAGGGGTTAGACTAGATGACCTCATGAGGTCCCTTCCAACCCTAAGATTCTATGATTTTGATAGCCTTGGCTTGACCACACCAGCTTTGGTAGAGCACCCTTCTTGACATCTTGGTAGCTCCGCCCATAACACTCCCACTCAGAGCAGACCTACTCATGCAGGACTTTGGGCCTCTATGACACCAGGACCTGAAATCACTACACCTAACAGCTTGGAGGCTGCCTGGCTGAGCCCCGATGAGCAAATATGCTTCAGAAAGGTCCAACAGGTTCTGATCTAAAGTAGAAGTATTTCACCCTCTGGGCCCTAAAAGGAGTGCACCCCCAGAGCCCGCCCCAATCCAAACCATACTGAATTGCATTCTAGAGTTAAAGGAGAGTGGACTAAAGCTTCCATCCCGCAAGCTACACCTGACAGCAATCTCAGCATTCCATAACTCCTTCAACAGGGTGACCCCCTTCTCTCACCCCATGACCATGAGGTTCTTCAAAGGGTTAGAGAGACTCTATCCCCAAGTCTGAGACCTAATCTCTCAATGGGATCTAAACCAGGTACTAGAAGGGCTTATGACCCCTCCCCCCATGAGCTCCAAGACTCATGCACACTGCTAGTCCTATTATGGAAAGTGGCATTCCTGGTCGCTGTTAGGTCTGCCAGGAGGGTTTCTGAATTAAGATTCCTTTCTTCAGAACTCTTGTATATGGTGGTCCATGCTGACAAAGTGCAACTCTGCCTCCACCCATCCCCAAACTCCACCCCCTAACCCAATATGCACATGCACGTGCGCGTGCACGCACACACACACACACACACACACACACACACACACACACTTAGTTCTGCTTTTTTTCAATATTAAATGAGGTTTAATGATCCCAAAAAAGCACTCTGGTATTTCAAGATACCAGAGCACTTTTTCCCTGGACACGGAAAAGGCTTTTTTTCGAAAAAGCCTCCCTATCTCATCCATTGCCTTGCTTTTTTTCAGAAAAGAAAATCCAGTGTAGACTTTCTTTTTTGAAATTAAAAAAAAAGCCTTGGTATTTCGGGATAATAGACTGTTGTCCCGAAATAGCAGTTTTTGAAAAAAATGTTTGAGATAATTATTTCAAAATACGTTTGCCAAAAACAGTTTTTTTGAAAAGGCAGAGCAATGTAGACACACCCAATACTTTGCAGCAGTAGTTATAAAGGTACTTTAATTGTAAAGACTCTTACAAGGTCATGTCTACCTAGCAACAAATTCTGATTGGCTTGAATAATAAGTGACAGTGTTCAGAAAAAAACTGTAAACAGCCTAAGGGTCTTAAAGGGTGCCAAATATGGTAAAACAAAGCAATGGCACCTTCTGGAAACTGAAAGTGGGGTTGTGGAACATAATAAAACCACTGGAAAAGCCCGTGAAGGGCAGAGGTCTGTGGAGGCACAAATCTACTGCCGAACTGAGGACTGATCACCCAAGGTTCCCTCGCTGGTGGCAAACCTTCTCACTGATAAGCTCACTGGTTGAGAGCATAATGTTCCACCTGGGATAGGGCTGGTGCACCTAAAGTAAATAAAAGAAAGTTGAATCAAAGAAGCCATGGTTTTGTAAGTGAATTAAATAATGTTTTATAGTACAGCTTGTAACTTAGTTTTGATTCAGGGACTAACTATAGGGCTAGGATTAGGAATTATTATTACACTTTTGTTGTGTTCTTTATTCTCTTGTCTGTTTCTTTTCTGTCTTAGGGTTCTTAAAAGAATAAAGGAGGACAGTTTGTTTTAATTTAATTTTTCTTCAATAAAAGAGTTTGGTTGTACCCAGTGGTGGTTTTTGTGTCTCCCCCTTGTCATACCATATCCAAAGGACCCTTATTTGGGGGCTTTTCACCACCCAGCTCAGACAGGGAGCAGAGAGAAGAGGCACTTTTAAATCCTCTCTCTCTCCTGCTGCACAGGCTGTCTTGCTTTATAAGGACCAGTACTGGTAACGGTGGGTTACTTACCAGTAACCATCCTTCTTCGAGATGGGCTGCTCGGATTAATTCAGAAATAGGGGTCTCTGTGCCAGAGCACCGGATTGGTCGGAACGTTTTGCTGTAGCCTGTCAGAAGAGGGCAGGCAGCCACCGCCCCCCGCACCACCTCATGGCTATATATGTGGCCGCCGCCTGGCCCTTCCCCAGTTCCTAAGAGTTACCAACTCCAAAAGCGGGGACAGGGGGAGGGCTCTGAATGAATCTGAGCAGCCCATCTTGAAGAAGGACAGTTACTGGTAAGTAACCCACTGTTCTTCAAGTGCTGCTCGGATACATTCAAAAATAGGTGACTGCTAGCCATGCTGATGGACGGTGGGTGGAGTTGTCTCTTCCGCCTTCAGCACAGTGAAACTCCAACAAGAGTAGTTGTCCCGCAAGTCGGCCATTGGGGTCTAGAATTGACCTGTGGGATCTCCATCCCAGAAAGGGTAGCCTAGGGATGCAGGACGCAACCCAGTAGGAGAATTTTGCCCAGTTTGCCCCATCACCAAAAGATGTATGAGGGTACGATGGGCTGAGGTCACCTTACACAAAAAGTAGCAGGACATAGTGTTTGTGGTCAAGAATAGCGTCTCTAATCACTTTCCTTGAGAAGGATTACAGACACCCTGAAGCCGGGGAATTTAGGCTCCAGGAACAGCACTCACTGGTGAGGTCCTTATGGGGGAGAGACCTGAACCTCTAATTTTGTAGGGCTGGCAGATACACCAGAGCAGGGAAACTAGATTGCTTCTCCCCAGATTGGTATGGCAAGACACATGAAGGCTATACGCCAGGCTGAGAATTTGAAGAGGGCTGTGGCCGCCCCCAAGCTCTATGGCAGTGGCGTCGAAGCCGGAAAGCATCGAATAAATGAAAACTGGCATACATGGACTTGTGGAGTGGGGGGAAGGGAGCAGAAACAGAAGGGGAAGATATCTAAAGAGATACTCGAACTAGCTTGCCTAAGCAACCAGGATAACGACAGCAATAGCCCATACGGAACACTCATAGTGGGGGAGTGAGCCAATGCAGAGGGGCTAAATGCCCAGTGTTTTCTGTGGTGCTGAGTGAGAGGCACAGAGGGAACGTTCCATGGCCTGAAAGAAGTGGCCAGGCCTCCTGCACTGCTGAAGGCACGATGGTAGGTCCCTTTGGGTGGAGTAACAGGATTCCTATCCTTGTTGGGGACAAGGAGATGGCATTACCACTACATATGCCCTTCCCCTTCTGCCCTTGACAAGACTGTGGCTGGCAGGCAGCTGCAGCATTATCGAGCAAGGGGTTGGACGTGACACAGTTACGGCCTAGTGGTGGGTTCATGAGTATGGTAGGCCTGAGAGCTGGTACCCCTGGCCTATGGGGCCCCTTTACTTTGGCCTATATGGCTTCGCCCCATCAGGGAGAGCTGTCCCATAGTGGGATAGAGCTTAGCTCAGCTCCACACAGATGTGCGCATCTGAGTTGAGGCTCCCCTATGAGGTAGCCTGGTCAAGAGTCCGGGAGGGTGAGAAAAGGGTAGATTCTTCACGGGGGGGGCGGGGATGGAATGAGGGTATGCCACCCAATGGGGTACATTCAGAATCACCTTTTTTAGGACACTTGCAGAATCTCTGAAGCATCCTCCATGAAAGTGAGAGCGATAATATTGTCTTACCGAGGAGTGGGCTCAATCAAGGACTAGCCAGCTCCTGAAACCTGGTCACTGGGGGGTGAATTCCAGGGTGGGAGTAGAGAAGGCTTTATCTAGTGTGAGACCCACAGCACGCGCTTAGGACAGAAGAATGAAATTCGAAGACACCTACCAGGACTAGGAGGGCCTTGGATCATCGTGGGATTGTACCGCAATGGTCGTGATGATAGCACGCAGCAGGGATAACCATAGTATTGTGGCTGTGTCCAAGAGGTTGGGTTACATGGGAGATCGCTAGATGAAATGCCGGGCAGCAAAGGTTGGTCCCAGTGTAATTTGTGTCTGCAAAGATGGTTTGAGGGGTGAGGGTCTGTATTCTGGACCGAAAGGTGAAGAGAGAAGTTTGGGTAATCCCATTGCTATCAGTTTGCTGTCCCCTCCGCCCCAGGGGCCTGAGGAGCTTCTGACTGGGGAAGAAGGGAATGGCACAGGCCCCTTGAGGTCCCTTGAGGAGGGTGGCACAGGCCCCTTTTTGTGGGGGCAAGGCCCCAAATGGAGGGGTTCCAAATGAGGGCTCATCCTGGTGAGTAGTAATCAGTGGTCTGGGTGGGAGGTCCTGGGGTTGAGAGGTTCACTATCCTATAACTTGGTTGCCCTCTTTCATTGATAATCCCTGGAAGATGACAGTACATAGGGTGGGCTCCCACCCAACATTCACCTATGGTGAAAGTGACCCTGGAGCAGTAAACACAGGGGGCTTTGTATGTTACCAGACCTTGAGTGGGCTAGCTGTGTTCTGTGACTGGTTTCTGGCATTTATGCCTAGAATTCGGCAGGTGGAAGCAGATTAGCTGTTTCACTGGGCAGGGAGAGTCCAAGTGATTCGAGTTGAATGCAAAGGCACAAAGGCCCACTGACAGTCAGTTGGTGGAAGTGAAGAGTAGGCACCAGCAAGTTTTGCCAGCAGTGGAGTGATGGCACCAATCTGCAATTCTCTAACTGCCAGCCTGGGGAAGCTGAACAACCGGGCCTTGCCCACAGGGAGCATCTGAGACATTGGCTCCTAATGGGAACCCGGCCCCACTGGGAAGATTCGGTTCAGGTCAGGTGGGTCACTGCCCATAGTAGTAGGAGTGTGTTGTGTGAAGGTCGCCTGTGTGACCTGGATTAATAAAGTTATACTCCCAGAAGGAGACTAGGGAGCAATAGGGCCCCTTGACTGTAAGATATATACAAAGGTGTGAGGCCCTGTAGGGTCAAAACCACTAGCTGCTGGTTATGTGTTTGGGTTCGGTAGCAGGCATCCCCTCTGCAACCCACGAGGGAGAGAGAGAGGGAGGGATTGGATAGTGAGGAGGTCGAGACCTCCCTAGGCTGAAGACATCAGGTTGAGGCTAAAGGGGTATGAAAACCAGTTACCACCTAGGCTTACCAGGAGTTGTCACACCTATGGGGCGCTTCCCCCTTAAGGAAGGGGAGAGGGGCTATGTGAGATGAAGAGCTCAAATGTCAGGCATTCCTTTGTGGTTTGGGACATGAAACCACAAGCTCCAGCTCTGGGGCTAGTGCCATTAGGCCACTTGGGCACCCAGGGGATAATGGGCAAGGCTATTGATGATTACAGCCAGTTACTGCCAACTAGTCTGTGGCCTTCTTAGGATTCACCCAGAAGAGAGGCCTTTCCAGGGGAAAGAAGCCCCCAGATGGACTCAAACTGAAGTTGTGGTCATGGTAGTGGGGACTAAGTTCCCACCAGTAAGTATGATGAGGGGGGTTAGAACCTGGCTTACTATAAGGCCTAAGTGGCTGGGGTGTGTGGAAAAGGACCCAGCTGAAGGAGGCCAAGGTATTTCAGCTCCCCTCTGGGGTCACGGGCAGTACCCAGGACAGCCGAGGTCTCTTCCGGGAAGAGAGGGTGTCACCTCCGAAAAGCAGGTCGAGAGCTACCTGCTAGGAGGTTGGGGATACTCTGGCCTCCCATAGCCAGGCTACACAGCACAGGGTTACGGCTGAAGCCAATGTGCAGGCAGCCATGTCAACCGCATCCCGGACTGAAAGAAGAAGATCCTGGGAGGCTATTTTGCCTTCCTACAACAAGGCGTCATATTCTTCCCTGGCCTCTAGTGGGAGTAGATATCTAAACTGCAGCATTGACTCCCACGTGACTAAGGCGTATCTGCTAGTCAGTTCCTGGTTGTTTGTGACTCGGAGCTGAAAAGCCGAGGAAGAATAAACCTTACGGCCCAGTTACTTGAGTTCCCTGGCTTCCCTCAATGTTGGGAGGGGATCATATGGGGCCTGCCCCAGCCCTAAGGCTGCCTCCGCCACTGCCCGGGGTGGGACTGGATGGTGGGTGAGGGAAGGGAACTCTAGCCATGAGACTCTCTACTTCAGCCCCATCATATCTGAAACCGGGGAGACGGAACCCGGATTTTGCCAACTGGAGGAGGCCAGGTCCCAGATGCTGGGATGTAGGGGGACCGTAACTTCTTCCGCTGCTGAGAACACCAGCCCAAGCAGGGTATCAGAGGGTGTCTCAGAGGGTTGAACTTCTAAGCCCATGTGGGCTGAGACACAATGCAAAAGGTCAAAGTGCACCGATAAATCAGCTGTGTAAAAGCACGATGCCGGGTTCAGTGCTTTAAATGGTGTCGAGTGGGCCAGTGCCGGTGAGGACTGAGGGGCCTCTTGAGGGGACCATTCCTGGGGAGGGTTTTGGAATGGTGATGGTGCCGAGAGTCGGCGCCGAGACTGTTTGAATCCTCTCAAAGCCCCTTCCCCGGGACTGGAGGAGGGGGAAGCCTCCCGGGACTCTCAGGCCGGCACGGGGGATGGTAGAATAATATGGTGTCGTGGGTACGGCTGTATGGTACCGGGACTTCTGGCGGGCTCTGGTGTTTGGTGGCCCAGTGCCAGTGGCGGGGAAGGCAAATGGCACCACATGTATGGCACCCAAGCCTTTGAGAGGAAGGCAGGTTTTCCCCTTTAAGGCAGTGCCGGAGAAGGGGGTGTGGGTAACATGAGGAGAGCTCTCGCGGCCTCCACTGCTTCCGGGGTCGATGGGATGGGCACCGAGGTTGACCGGTCCTGGGAGGAACCTCACGTTGGTGATATAGGGCTACCTCAGTGCCACAGTACCGAGGACGGCACCAAACTGGTCCTGCGCCAGGTTTTGGCATGGTCCTGGGCAGCAGTGGAATCTGGCAGCAAACTGGCGTGCAGTGCCGTGGAAGGCCCTGAGGCCTCGGGGGGAGTGCCAGGCCTGCTTGGAGGCTAGGGCATGGCGCCTCTGCTCCCTGTCCTTGATCGTCCTCAGCTTAAAGGACAGGCAGATGGCGCACTCGGTGACCTCATGGCTTTTGCCAAGGCACCAGAAGCACTTCTCATGGGGGTCATCCAGTGGGAAGGCCTTGCTGCACTCAGCGCAGGGCTTAAATCCCACCATGGCGGACAATGGTGGAGTGTGGTGTTCCGGTCCAGAGAGGGAGACCTTCTTCAGGAGGACTAAGTCCATGAACAGGTTCTCCCAGTCGGACAGAAGGCTCATAGAAGAAAAAAGAAACGAGAGACAGGCTGCTTACAAAGCAAGGAGTGGGCAGTTCCAGATCCAGCTCAAAGGCAGAAGAAATGAAACTGGGGAAGGGCCAGGCGGTGGCCACATATATAGCCACAGGGTGGCGCAGGGGGCGGTGGCCGCCTGCCCTCTTCTGACAGGCTAGGGCAAAAAGTTCCGATCAATCTGGTGCTCCAGCACAGAGACACCTATTTTTGAATGAATCCGAGCAGTGCTCAAAGAACAAAGCAGTTATAAAGATTCAAACACCAGAGAACAGCATGGTCAAATC
Organism: Podocnemis expansa; assembly: GCA_007922195.1. NCBI lineage: Eukaryota > Metazoa > Chordata > Testudines > Podocnemididae > Podocnemis > Podocnemis expansa. The sequence goes on along the minus strand of ML682059.1, from coordinate 22,292,979 downwards.
ACCTACATCTCGCCAGCCTCTCAGAATGCAATTATTCAGTACTATTAACAACAAGTAACATTCGGAACAGTCAAGGGGGTGTGGGTGGGGTAAAGTCACACACAATGAATTCTTTCACATATATGATGCGTGGAGTGATGTCTTTAGACATGTAGAGGGGCTGCCTACTGCACACAGGCCCTGCAGCTTGTGTCTGGGTGTGTGGAGGGGGGCAGACTGGGAGGTGAGGCCTAGCTAAGGCAGGGCTAGCAGGGGCGGTGGGCTTGGGTACAGAGCCTTGGATCTTTTTGATATCTAGCAACATCCCTGCTTCCCCCACAGAGTGAACTTAGTTAGCACAGATGAGGAAGAACACCTTCCTCCAGCTGCTCCCAAAAAACACCACTCACCCATTCCCACACCCAACCGAATGCCACCTGTCTTCCCACGTACAGAACACAATTAAATGATAAAGTGTACATTGAAAGATGGTGTGAATCTGTTTTCTTTCTGAGGGAGAAGGGGGGTAGCAGAGGAGGGTGGTTTGGAGTTTGGTAGCTCCGGGGTGGCACTGCCATGGCCCAGCACAGTGCAACAGCTATCATTGTGGATCTAGGATGGTGGGGGGGGGGAACAGTTCCTCAGATGCCTATCTTTTCTCTTGGAGAAGACTGTTTAACTATGGTTGTGGAGCAGAGCATGCACGGATTTATTCTTCCCTGTCATTTTCCAGGACAATCACTTCCTAGTTGCAAGGAAGGCTGTCAGATGCCAAGGATTACACTGAACTGCAGTGAAGTGTAATGGTAGAGTACATTGGTTTCATTGAAGTTAATGAAGTGCATGTAACAAGTGGTAGTCCAGTGTCACTTGCAAATTTCTAAAGCTCATGACAAAAATAATTTTGGCCACTTTAATTACAACAAGAATCTATGTTTGTTTCTGTTAATAAAGTCGACTTAAGAAGAGGGAGCTGAGAACTCTGCATATTAAAATAAGTAACTTGACTTCAGAAATTCCAAATGACTCCATGGAGTCATTTCAGTACAGGAAAGCTCCATTAATTATCAGTAAACCCCTAGCATAGACATACCCAATAGCAAAAATTATAGTGGGTCCAACAAGCATTGAAAGAAAACCATACCTTGTCCTGGATGTTGTGCTGGGCAGAGCTGCATTGCTCACCAACATGTACTGTGTCCTTGAATCAGTGGAAGAGCCCTGTCTATGACAGTCATGGGACAGACCCATAGCAAACAACAGCTTTGCTATATTCAACAGTAACACCACGTTGCATGGTTCACTGTTGCCTGCTCTACCACCTCGCATCATTAAGAGTTTTACAGCAATCAATCATGGTTAGTGATCTGCACCAGCTCAGTAACCTGTAACTGGGCCCTGCACACATGGTGCACATGTCCTACTTTTGAGAAAATAAAAAAGAAAGTTCATCACATAGAGTAAGATTGATTCATTCTCTGTGAAGTAAAAGACAATAATTAAATTAGGGAAAGTTCGCTGTGCAAAAGCTAGATTAGTTGCATGTCATAGCTTCTGTGATATATGCCTTGATTTCACACAGTCACCATCTCACCATTCGGCACATGACACACATGGATGTTCTTTGGGAGACATATCAGCTGGGACAGCACTTAAATAGGGGTGCCTCTTTCTTTGGCCAAGTTTAATCACTTTGCATTGCCCTTTCACTTAAGCACAGTCAAAAGGGACAATCAGTTGTTCACGTTTGCATTCCTGTGATGATTCCATAAACAGAAGTCAATATTTCCCTCTATCTATTCATGGCACAACAGACATAAATTTGGGAATATGGACAATGTAAATTAGCTTATAAGAATGTATGTATGTTATGTCAGGAAAATGGACACTATAACAGTAATGTTTGCATTATCAACCATACTCCTCAAACACCATGTAACAGACAATATTCATTATCCAAAAACAGAATCACACTGAACAGATGAACAGGAATGATACACAGATCAGCACACATTGAGTAAGTTCTCTCCATGAGTAAGGAGTCTGTCCAGCACCGGCTCCAAGACAGCCAGTGAAATCTGGGTGTCCATACAATATAATTGTGCCTTCTGGTTGACAAGGCTTGGAAAATGAAAATGATGCATCATCATACGAACATTGAAGAAATGCTGATGACATATCAGCAGACGAGGGTGGCAACAAATCATTCTGGACCATGACCAAAGGCATGCTGCCTTCATAAGGAGATGCAGTGCTGCACACACTGCAAATAATGGGTGTAGCACGTGGCAGTTGTTTCTGGCATGGAATACACAGTATTCCTTTTGCCATTGACAATACTGTACAACATGATTCCTTTTCCACAAGACAACATCTCTACCTGTACTTTGGGATACATGTCACACTTTGACTATCACCGAAATGATGATTACTGGGGATAGAATAATACAAACTGGAAGAGACTACAGGAGCTCATCAGGCCCATTCCTCTGAACTCATGGCAGGACAAAGCATATTCTTCAGACATCCCTGACATGCTTGTGTGACATAATCTATAAACATTACACTGTGCGGTTTTGGGATCACAGGCTGGGAAAAGTGTGATCAACAGGTACTCATAAAATGAGGCCATTTGGGGGGACAAGGCTTAACACAGTATTGGATTTTATCATAGTATATAATTTTATGTTTTATATAATATTTTTTTAATTCCCAAAGCATTGTCTAATACTGTGTTTTGCTTTGTTATGTTGAGTGGTCTATTCCTATTACTGTACAGTAACTCTTTCCCCAAAATGCATTCTTTGGCACAATATGCTGTGCTTCACAGCATGCACAAGTTTGGTAGACACAGAACATCACAATATCTCTGAGGGTCACACTTATGATGTTAGCACCATAGATGACAGAAACAGTGGCTGTGGCAGTTTCTGAGAACCATAGGTCACACTTTCTGCATTTTGCATCCTAGATGTCAGAAACAGAGGTGGGTAAATTTTCTGTGGTTTGCTTATAAAGCTTTGTCTAATTCAGTGGTTCCCAACCTTTTCTCTGCTGTGGCACACCTTGATACCTTCAAATTTTTCGAGGCACACCACAATTAAAAACTCATGAATATTCAGATTAACTCAAAATAACATGAATATTTATGAACCATGGCACAGTGGTTTGGAAATGCTGCTATGTGGGGTTGTAGGGGTAGCAGAGCAGGGATGGCAAGACAGGGGAGGTCAGGAGCTATTTGCAGTGGCAGGCATGGGTGTGGGGAGCAGAGAAGGGCAGGGGCAGGGCTGGCGCAACCCAGTAAGCCTGGTAAGCATTGCAGTGGGGGGGGGGTGCCAGAAATGGTAGCACCATTCCTGGGCAGGGGTGGCCAAAGAGGACAAGGATAGCCATGTGGGGAACAGCACAAGTGTGCCAAGAGAGGAAGGGAGAACAGGAGTGGCTTTGTGGTGGGGAGGGGGTAACCTGGGGAGTGGGAAGGTAGGGCAGGGGAGCATGGCGCAGCACCCACTTCCCCTTTTCTCCACAGTGGCTCCCTGCCACCCAGGGCAAATCCTCACCCCACTGCTGCTCTCTCCAACCCCAGGGGGTCCTGTTCCCCCCTCCCCCAGCCCCCTGCTGCCTGTGATGGACCCTCCCATCACTGCAGAGGCCAGAACTATCCCTCCAGCCCCCAGCTTACCCCCCCCCCAGCTACACACGTGCCCAACCAAACAGCCAACTCACAACGTTAGCTACACACCCTCTACTACTAATCCACTCCCACCCACCTCTGCTACACACATACCCCCTGCCCCTGACAACCCCCAGCAGCCCCTCTCAAAGCCCTTACTTTGGCCGTTTGCAGGTTGGCTGACACGCTGGAAGCTGCTTCCCTGCCACAAACTACTTTGTGGGGCCCCCTAAAGGGCTCACTATTAGCCCCCACCACTACTCTCCCCATGGCCCCAGTCCCCTCCTGCAGCCCTACCCACCCTACACGACCCGCCAGGGCTACTTTTCTGTTTTGCTGAACTGAACTAACATGACTATCCCTCTGGAACTCGTAAATTATTCTTGGGTATGATATTTTTAAAGATCTTCCCATCATGAAGCTTCTAAGCTGATCATCTTTCACTTAACATAAATGAGCTAATGCTGAACTACAAAGTTAAATGAACATTTTATATATTTTTTAAAAGTATGAGCATTAATTAATAAATAAAAAGTGGTAACATTAATGATGGCTCAAAATAACAAATACCACATTTAAAATTTTGGCAGTCAAATCTTACAAATTTTTCATATAGGCTTGGGTTTATGTACACTAGACATTTAATACCAATAATTATAATAAATAAAAATAAGTAAAAAATAAAAAGGTTCTTAGTGTGTAGCTCTAAATGAAAAACACCAAATTTCAGTGAAATTCTCTGAAGTATTCAAGTTTATAAGACTTCTTGCCCCCTCAAAAATATTAAATAGTAAGTACAGAAGAAGCTAAAAAATTACTTACAAAAAAAAAAAGATACAGCACAGACATCACACACAGCTGTAATGATTGTCTAAGAGGGCAGCGCTGTATTTATATGTAGCAGCCTATATGGACCTACCTGGTAAACTTATCTAACCAAAGCCAGACTAAAAATTGTCACAAAGTCAAAGGAAAACACAAAAGAACAGGTAAAAAAAGAAAATGAAAGGGCAACATTTCACAAAATTAGAAAATGGCAGAATAAATGGCCACACTGAGGAATTAAAAGCTGAGCCCAATGGAGAAGTTCCTGCTATTGTGCTGTCTATTGCTTGCTCCTGATTTTTTAGCATGTCAGTATGAAGGTGATGGGCAGATAATGGTGAAATCTGCAATTCAGATGAAGTACAGATCCTAATGATAGTTTGCCTTGATGAACCAAGAGTGAAAAGTGCTTAGGCTTCCAGCCCTACTAGCTCTGCTAGATGGGAACAATTTCTATGTTTTTCTATATTTTCATTTCTGTTCACCAAATTGAGGATGGGGCCCCTTATTGTTTGGGGCCCTAGGTGGCTGCCTGTTTCACCTACCCCAAAAACTGTCACTGCTTTTTGCCAGCCCTGAACAGCCTACATGGCTGGGCTGAGCAGGGAAGGACCTCTAACTGTAGCTCTCCCAGATTCTCACGGCACACTTTGGACACTGGTCTAATTCTGTCTTTTGCTTTGTTACCTTGAGTGGTCTATTCCTACTACTGTACAGTAGCTCTTTCCCCAAAATCCATTCTTTGGCACACTATGCTGTGTTTCACAGCATGCATAAGTTTGTTAGACACAGAAGACAGCATTTCTGCAGGTCACACTATCTGATGTTAGCACTGTAGGTGACAGAAAAAGTGGTGGTGGCAGTTTCTGAGGACCACAGGTCATACTTTCTGCATTTTCATCTTAGATGTCAGAAACAGAGCTGGGTAACAAAAACTGATGGCCCACACTTTTTAGCACTACACTGGTTGGTTTCCCTAACTTTGAAACATTATGCAGCAGGTTGGTGATTAGGTTTTCAATAGGGAAGTTCTGGCAGTGTTAATTATAGAACGTGAACAATGGGGGCGGGTCCTGTGTAAATTAATTCCTTTTATTTTAATTCTCTACTTTGAATGTTGTTGGATTTTTAAGCAAACTGTTTTAGTTAAATCATTTCATCTTGTATGATTATTAACTTTTTTCTTAATGAAAAGTGATAACAGGGAAAGTCACTTATTTTGCATTTCTAAAGATTTTGTAATTTAATTTTTGTAGCAGTGTTTTTAAAATCAGTATGCTTAACTAAGTGGTCAGTCAAGTACACAGCTGGCAAGCTAACAGTGATTTCAACAGAGGAGGAAAAAGAGTCTATGAATTCTAACTGAAAGTTTCTGCCAGCAAAAGGAAGGAAAATAACTGCCTTCAATTCAGCAGACTCTAAAGATTTGGTGATCCAAGAGTCTTATTGAGACTCCGCTGAACTCAGTCTAAGCTTTTCAGAACTGAGTTTCTTCTCAACATTTCAGTGGGCACTGACATAGTGAGATTTAATTTGGGTTTTTAGTGGTGTCTCTCTATAACTGAAGGCACTGTAGATACTGTATGTGGATTATAAAGTAGCCATGTTAAGTTATAATGTTTCTTTATCATAAGATTTTATAAAATTGATGCTGAAGAATTTGCATAATCCTTTCTTAAAGACTGTATTTTAGGTCAGTGGTTCCCACCCAGTGTGCCAGGGCACATTGGTGTGCCACGGCAACACCCAAAGTGTGCCGCAAGCATCCCCGAGAGCTGGAGTTAAAGTTCCCTCCCTGCTCAGCCCAGCCACTTGCTCTGTGCAGGTCTGGGAAACAGCAGGAGTTAAAGTAAGGGGGAAGGCACTGGAACACAGTTTTGGGGCCCCCCATTTTTAGGCAGGCAGCCTTCTGGCCCCCCTAAAAATAGAGGAAGGCACTGGAATGCAGAGTTCCAGGGGTCCCCCTAAAAATAGCAGGAGCAACCCGAACACAGCATTCTGGTGGCTCCACCTTAGGCCCAGGCAGCAGAGAGGGGCGGGAAGCTGGGAGTGTGTGAATCTCCCCCTGCAGCTTGTGTCAGGCAGCCTGCAAACAGCCCAGGTAAGGGCTTGGGGGGGTACTGGGGGTTGTGTGCGGCAGATGTGTGTGTGTGGCAGAGGTGGGTGGGAATGGATGTGTAGCAAGGGGTGTATAGCTGGAGTTGTGGAGTGGCTGGTTGGTAGCGTGTGTGTAGCTGGGGGTTGGGGTGTGGCTGTGTATGGGGGGGTGTAGCAGGGGGCTGGAGGGCTAGTTCTGGCCCCTGCAGTGATGGGAGGGTCCTACACAGGCAGCAGAGGGCTGGGTGAGGGGAGGACAGGACCCACTGAGATTGGAGGGAGTAGCAGTGAGGTGAGGATTTGCCCTGGGTGGCAGGGAGCCACAGTGGAGAAGGGGGAAGTGGGTGCTGTGCCATGCTCCCCTGCCCTACCTTCCCACTCCCCAGGTTCCTCCCTGGCCCCCCACAAAGCCACTCTTGTTCTCTCTTCCTCTCTTGCCACACTTGTGCTGTTCCTCACATGGCTGTCCTTGTCCTCTTTTGCCACCTCTGCCCTGCTGTGCTCCCCACGCTCGCTCCTGCCACTGCACGACTCCTGACCTCCTCTGTTTTGCCACCCCTGCTCTGCTACCCCTACTACCGCACATCGGAGCATTTTGGAAACACTGTGCCATGGTTCATGAATATTCATAAGTAATTTAAGTTAATTTGAATATTTGTGAGTATTTTTAATGGTGGTGTGCCTCTAAAAATTTGAAGGTATCAAGGTGTGCCATGGCAGAGAAAAGGTTGGGAACCACTGTTCTAGGGTGCTTTTCTATGGGACTTGATGAGTTGTTTCAGTTTTTTTGTTTTTAAGTACTAGAAAAAGGCACAAAAATAAGCCCTAACCCACTTAAAGGTTACACAAAGTTCCAGGGCCCGGCCGCCCATGTCCGTGGCAGCCCCATCCCTGGCGGGGGATTTGGGGCTCAGCCGCCTGTGGCTGCAGAGGCTGCTCCTGGCCCCATCCCCAGCCAGGGATCTGGGGCCCAGCTGCCTGCAGCGGTGGCAGCCCCATCCCCTGCCAAGGATCAGGGGTGCAGCTGCCCACAGCTGTGGAGGCTGCTCCTGGCCCCGGCCCCGGCCGGGGGCCATGGCCTCCTGGCAGGGGGTGTGGCCTGGGCCAGTGCCCCCGGTGCTTCCCTGGGGCAGTGACGCGCCTGGGTCACATACAACCCAGAAACTAACAATCAGGTTTCTTAAAGGGTAACACTGGTAGAACAGCATAGTGTATAGGGATTTCCATTACAGTTATATTCAGGAAAACTCAGAGTGTGCTGGAAGTGATGGGGAGGAGAAGGACCTGGGCGTACTGGTTGATCACCGAATGACAATGAGTAGCCAATGCAATGTGGCAGTGAAAAAAGCTAGTGAGGTCCTGGGGTACATCAGAAGGGGTATTTCCAGGAGAGATAGGGAGGTGTTAGTATACAAGGCACTGGTGCAGCCTCACTTGGAGTATTGTGTACAGTTCTGGTTACCCATGTTTAAGAAAGATGAAGTCAAACTGGAACAGATGCAAAGAAGGGCTACAAGGATGATTCGTGAAATGGAAAATCTTCCCTATGAGAGACGGCTTAGAGAGCTTGGTTTGTTTAGTCTTCTCAAAAGAAGGCTGAGAAGAGATATGATTGCTCTTTATAAATACATTAGAGGGACCAATACAAGGGAGGGAGAGGAATTATTTAAATACAGCGCCAATGTGGACACAAGAACAAATGGATACAAACTGTCCTTCAGAAAATTTAGGCTTGAAATTAGACACAGATTCCTAACCATCACAGGAGTAAAGTTCTGGAATAGTCTACCAAGGGAAGTGGTGGGGGCAAAAACCTTAGGTGCCTTCAAAATTGAGCTTGATAAGTTTATGGAGGGAATATGATGGACAGTGTAGCTTGGCCATTGTCTGTCTTTTACTACTGGTGATGAGTATGATAGTGACCTGGGAAGGGGCATTAGATGGAGTGGGTTCTGAGTTACTACAGAGAAGATCTTCTTAACTGGCTGTTGTGGGCTTGCCCTCATGCTCAGGGTTTAACTGATCACCATATTTGGGGTTGGGAAGGAATTTTCACCCAAGGCAGATATGCTTGGGTGATGCGGTTTTGTTTGCCTTCCTCTGTAGCATTGGGCATGGCTCACTTGCTGGTTGATTCTCTGTATTAAAGTCTTTAAGTCATGATTTGAGGACTTTAATAGCTCAGTTATGGGTTTGAGGTTCATTGTAGGAGTGGGTCGGTGAGGTTTTGTAGCCTGCATCATGCAGGAGGTCAGACTAGATGATCATATTGGTCCCTTCTGACCTTAGCATCTAGGGCTGTGTTCACACAGCATTTTTGTTTTGAAACAACCAGGTTGTTTTGAAACAAAAAAAAACATGTTCACACGACGCATGGTTGTTTTGAAACAAGTTAAACACCATTTGGGGCGAAACAACTTTGTTTTGAAACCGTTGTTTCGAAACAATGTGTGTGAACAAGGTGTTCCGAAACAACATTTGAAGGGCTGCCTCTTCAGCACCCTGGGCTGCCCCCTCAGTGCTGGGCTGCGCTGAACCCCGCCAGTGCCTGCATCCCCCTCCCCAAGCGAAATAGCATGTTCACACTGTGAACTTGCTATTTCATTTCCCGCCTTTTTCCTTATTTCGAAGTAACTTTTTGTTAATTCACCATAAGTTATTTTGAAATAAGGTGTTATTTTGATATAAGTTGTTTCGAAACGACTTATATCAAAATAACCCCCTGTGTGTGAACACAGCTTATGAGTCTATGAGTCAACTTCTTTTTTTTTACTCTGCTTGGTGAAGGAGTGACTTTCAGTGGTCAGAGGAAGGATTAAGCAGGCCTTCAGAGGGCAAAATAGTTAAAGCTTCTGGACATGAAGGTAATTTTGATTCAGAATTTTTTTGTTTCTCTATTTTAAATGCACCCTCTTTTTGTGGTTATGCAGTTTGAAAGTTCATTGTTTTTATTGTCTAAGCAAGATGATGGATCTTTTTATATGATGAACATCAAAGATTACTGACAGAGTCCATTGAGAAGTCCTATTTTAACTCCTATATAACTTTGGACTGGAATTTGGTTTTGTTATGAGATTTGTATGAGGCCACAAACTTGTGAGCATAAGTGACTCCATCTTAGCACTGTTCCCTTAATATTATTTTAACCTCTAGCCTAACTAACAAAAGTATAGAGCCCCTCTCATCCTTGAACAGTCTATAAGCAGGAGATTAAGGGAACTGCACCAGTCTCAAGGTCACCTATTAATCAGCAATTTCTCCTGTTTATTACATTCCCAGGCTCTGAGGAGCCAGCCCGACCTTCTTTACTAATTCTCCTATCTTATATGAATATGTATGAAAACTATCCCTATATGGTACTAATAAATGTATTAATCTTGTTTACCTTGAATATATTAACCATTTTTAGATTTCCTTGAATTAAGTTGTTGTACCTGGGTATAAAACCCTTTTAGCACCGGTCCTTCGGGGCCGGCTGCACTCAGTAGCTCTGAGTGTCAATAAACTTGTGATTCTTCCTCCTGTTGTCCGGCTCCTTCATTGACCAGAGCAGAGAACGAGCTTTTCTCTCAACAGATTTGGCGACTCCGGGACCCTCTGCTTGCCAACACCACCCCACGGACCAGTGAATCGCCTCGAGCTGGCACCTTGGACCGTTTGGGTCCTCCCTGAGAGGCACCTTCCTGAACCTTGGGGTGAGTGCAGCTGTAAAGTAGTCAGGGTTTTAACACCCACAACAGGACGGATTATCATCTCTTCGGGCCCTCCCCCACGCTGCAAATTTGCGAAGAATAGACAGTGTTTGATAGACAGTGTTTGTGAGTATCTGATAAGCCTCCTCGAGGAGCAGGACTGCAGGTGAGTCTTGGGGTCTTGGAATGTCATTAGGACGTCCCTGGTAAATAACAAACCAAGGGACACCGGTGTCATAACAGAGTAAGGGATGGGAACCAGCGGGAGTAAGATCCCAGCAGGTTCTCCATTGGCAAAACTCCTGCAGGCATGGGAGCGGGGGAAGCTCCCGGTGCAGCCTGATATGTCTAGAAAGCAGGCTGTGTTACTCAGCGAAAGCTGGGAGAGGTTTCTGGATGATACGGGTAGATTAATTTGGCCAAAGTGGGGAACTTGTGAGTACTGTACGTTAAAACTTTTGTGCATGTGATTAGAGGAACTGGTGCCTAGGCAGATGGATTACTGGGATTGCTGAGCTGAACTGTCTGATGGAGTTTGTCCTGACAGTGCCATTTTTCTAAAACCACCTCCTAACAACTCAGACAGTAACTCGCCCAGCCCGGCAGACACCGAGAATGCAGAGATAAGCCCAACCCCCGTCGTCAGCTCTCTGCAAGCTCCCTTAGTTACAACGTGGGTTTCCAGGGGACGGAACCACTCACCTTACCAAAGGAGGCAGCACCACCCCTTCTCCCCTGGCGACTTAGTGAACTTATTGTTGCAACAAATTGTGGTTTATGTCTTGTGTTCTATGGTATATGTCTCATTGTGTGTTGTAAAGTTTTGTTTTGTTTTTAAAGTAAGGTAAAGTAAACATGTGCACATTGTGTAAAAGCCTAATAACTAAGTTATAAAGGAACAGACCTAAATGAGCTCTTAAACGCTCTTCTAACTCCCGATGAGAAAGCAGACGTGCTTAACCATTGTACAAAGGTGGAGGAGCAACCTAACAGAACACCTTGGCCGTGTACAGACTCAAATTATAATTACAATGATAACCGCTCAGCTGCTGAGGGGGGAGCTTGGGAAATATTTACTCAGGCTAAAGAAACCATTAGCTGGGATAAATTCCATGCAATAGTACAGAAATCTGATGAAAATCCTGATGCTTTTTATGTTCGCTTCTGCGAGGGTGCCCAAAGATTTGTTCAGCTTAATCCTGCTGCATTTGTTAACCAGTCTGCCCCTGATATCCGCTCATATTTTCATAAGTTTTGCCCAGGATGGAGTGGAAAAAGCATGAGTGAAATTCGAGGCATTGCATCCTATGTTTTTGACGGAAGAAAGGAAAAGGAATTGGTTAAAGGAAAGAAAGAAAGAAGGGAGGACTTAAAACTCTTGGCTAGCTCTTTACAGGCTATGCAGCAGCAGAACGCACCCCGGGGAAGAGATCGTAAATTCTGCCGGAGAGGACCCTCTCACCCGCCTGTGAGTAATCTCTCTCCAGTCTGTTTTTACTGCAAAAAACCAGGCCATTTCAAATGAGACTGCAGGCTCCGTAGACAGCTGGAAAATCCTGATTTATGATGGGCCCCAACGCCAAGTGCTCAACTGAGTTCTGTACAAACACCAACCCGGATGTTTCCTCCTCCACCACCATCTGCCCAGCTGCCCAGCTTCCGGAAACCAAGGGACTGGATTGGTATGCTACGTCGCAATGACGGGGCGGGGAGGGGGCCGGGAAATCTCTGAGTTCTCATGATGTGTTACAGGCTGTTACAATCCCGATTCAACACCCCAGAGGGAGGGAACCTTTTGTAAATCTTGAAGTTAATGGTAAAACTTATTCTTGTTTGCTTGATACTGGAGCTACTCATTCTTTGTTAACTGCTAAACCTCAGGATCTAGGTTGTCGTGTAGCTGGAACTGAAAGCTTTATAGGGATGGGTGGAAAGCCTTTCTCTGCTGATGTTTCCTCTGATGTGATTGTTACTATGGGTCCTCTCTCTTGTGAACATGCTTTCCTCCTCACTGAGGATTCACCAGTAAACCTTTTGGGAAGGGATCTTCTTTGTAAACTGAGAGCCACTGTTCGTTGTGATCCTGATGGAATACAATTGGACATTCCAAATTCTCAGCTTCCTAATTTGGCACTAGTGTTATTACCAGCACAGTCTGTTTCTCTTCCTGCAGAACTTCAGGACCTCCCTGCAGAACTCTGGGGATGGTCTTCCACAGATGTTGGCCTTTTAAAATCCGCCACACCTGTGATTATTCGCACCAAGCCTGGTCCTTCTCCATGTATACCACAATATCGTATACCCTCTGAGGTTACTGAACCCATACAAAAACTTATAGATGCTTATCTTGCCCAAGGAGTTCTCGGTCCTTGCAGTTCACCATGCAACACACCTATTCTGCCTATCAAGAAACCCAAGCCAGACAGTCAAGGAAAGCCAGCATATAGATTTGTATAGGACTTGAGGGCTATTAATGCTTATGTTATACCCCTAACTCCTGTCGTTCCAAATCCTGCTACCATCATCACGGGCATTCCTTGTACAGCTACCTGCTTTTCAGTAATTGATCTCTGTGCTGCCTTTTTCAGTATACCAGTGCACCCGGACTCCCAATACCTGTTTGCCTTTACTTGGGGGTCCCATCAGTATTCCTGGAGGAGATTGCCTGACTGTTTTCCCAAATTTTGGCCCAGGACTTGGCCTCTATTCAACTTCCCTGCACGTCAGAGCTGATCCAGTATGTGGATGACCTCTTGCTAGTGTCTCCAGACCAAGACTCCTGCGTGAAGGATACTGTTGCCATGCGTAAACAACTGGCCGACCGCGGGCACAAGGCCTCTCCTTCCAAGCTGCAGTTTGCGCAGACCAAGGTGCTGTATCTGGGGTACATCATTGGACCGGGAACTCGAGAGTTATCAGAAGAACGTAAGTCTGCTATTCGTAAAATACCTTTGCCCCAGTCCAAGAAGCAGGTCCGAGCACTCCTGGGAAACCTTGGGTTCTGCTGTCCCTGGATCCCTGCCCTAGGTGAGCTCACCAAGCCATTGGTGGCCTAACAGCTAAGGAGGCACCGGAACATGTTCTACCAACCCCGGAGTTACACAGCCTCCTGCACAAGATCAAGCAGGTTCTATCCTCAGCCCTGACCCTAGGTTTGCCAGACTATAAGAAGCCTTTCTCTCTGTTTGTCCATGAATGTCAGGGAGTGGCATCAGGGGTCCTAACCCAACCTCTAGGACCCCATCCACGTCCGGTGGCTTACTATTCTGTGCAACTTGATCCCGTAGCTCGGGGAGCGGTGGCCTGCCTGCGGGCTTTGGCTGCCACCGTCCTTCTCGTGCAAAAAAAAAAAAAAAAAAATCCAAAGACCTCCTTATGGGCTACCCACTGACTGTCTATGTGCCCCATGAGGTCTATGCCATTCTGCTTAGATGTCGGACCCAAGCCTTCACCCACCAACATATGGCAAATTATGAGGCTGAGCTCCTGACTGCCTCAAATCTCACTATACAGTGCTGCAACTCTGTTACCAGAGACAGATGAGACTTTAGATTGCCATGACTGTTTGCAAGTTATTTAACATGTGGAATTACCTTGCTCAGACCTTAGTGATGTTCCACTACAAAATCCTGACTTTGAGTTTTTTACTGATGGCTCTTCTTATGTGCTGCATAATTTTCGCATTACAGGAGCTGCGGTTGTTACCCTGCATGCTGTGGTATGGGATTCTTCTCTCCCAGGCCACTTGGGGGCTCAGGCAGCTGAACTTATTGCTCTAACACAAGCCTGTATTCATGCCCGTGTCTGTTCTGCTAACATTTATACAGATTCTAAATATGCTTTTGGAGTGTGTCATGCTACAGGTGCCCTGTGGAAACAAAGAGGTTTCCTTACAGCCAATAACCAGCGTATAGCTCATGCCTCACAGGTTTCTGCCTTACTGGATGCCATCCATCTTCCAGCCCAGCTTGCTATCCTACACTGCTTTGCCCACCAAAGCACCAAAGATACGATCGCCCAGGGTAACTCGTATGCAGATACCACCGCCAAGTGAGCTGCTTCCCTGCCGGTTCCACTCTCTGTTCATGCTCCTGTTTTTCAGGTTTCCTCTCCCTTTGATTATACAGCTCTACTCTCATCTACTGAAGTGGAACTGTGGAAACAAAAACATGAAGCTGCCCTTCGTGATGGCCTCTGTTGTGCTCCTGAAGAACGCCCCATCGCCCCTAAACAACTTGTGCGGCTCCTATGCCAACAACTTCATAACAAGGGACATTGTGGATCACATGCCATCGTCGATGCTGTTCGTGCTGTTTGGTTTGCTCCTGGAGTTGTCCAGAAAGCCACACGAGTAGCTAGAGCTTGTCCAACATGCCAGTCCTTTAATTCCTCTAGCTGCCCTAAAACCCACACAGGGGGCACCAGTGGGCTGAATTGCCCTTTAAAAGACTACAAATTGATTTTATTCAGCTACCACCAGCTGAAGGCTACAAATTTGTCCTTGTGGTTCATGATCAACTCACTCACTGACTTGATGCTTTTCCTGCCACTCATGCCTCAGCCCAGACTGTCCTCAAGTGTCTCATGCGTGATATTGTGCCTTGCTTTAGACTGCCTGTAGCCATTGACTCCAACCAAGGCTCACATTTCACCGCTGATCTCCTTACTTCTCTGTACCATGCCTTTGGGGTCCAAGTCACCTTCCACACCCCCTATCACCCGGAGAGGGGAAATAGAGAAATTAAAACCCTGTTGGGTAAACTGTGTAAGGAAACACAACTAAAATGGCCTCAGGTTTTGCCTATTGTATTGTTTCAACTTAGGAATTGCCTAAGAGCTGATTGTGGGTTATCACCTTTTGAGATCTTGTTTGGCTGGTCCCCAGCCACCACTCAGGGACTGGATCCAAGGTCCCTGAGTCTTGTTACAGGCGATGAGGGTTTGCATGCCTATTTGCTTTTTCTTTCCAGATCCTTTCAGTCCCTGTGGAAGACAGCTGCAGTTACCCAAACGCTCCCACTGGATGAGGACCTACATCCGTTCCAACCAGGAGATTGGGTCTGGATCAAGAATTTCCAGAAGCCTCCATTAACACCATCGTGGAATGGGTCGTACCAAGTTCTGCTTACCAGCCACACTGCTGTGAAAGTAGCTGAACACTCTGCGTGGATTCACCACACCTATGTGAAGCCTGCCGTGGTTGACCACAGCCCATCATCACCACCCGCAGCACCACCTACTGTGCCACCTCTCAAACTCTGCAAAGATCCACAGTCGGACTCATGGTTCCTTGGGGCACTATTTTCAGACTCTTTTTAAGCACCTTTTATGGTGTACTTTGTTGCTGCATTTTCCATTATTTATAGAGCCACAATTTAGCCCCAAAAGTAATACTTTTGTTGAGCTTGCCCATACTAGCCTTAATAGTTCCAATTTTTGTGTTACCCTGAGCCTCACTATAGAAGGACTCTCGCGAACTTGTTTTTATGGCGTCCCCTTTCCTTTTTCTCAACTTGCTAATACTACTAATTGGGCATGGCTCTCTTATAATAATGCTCCTACCTTTTGGACAGCTGGGTGGTACAGGTTCGGTTCCACCCCTAAGCCCAATGCCTGGACCAACCGCCGCCGACTTAAATTGTCCCTTATGGGAGTTGCCCCAGCAACTGAATGCATCTGCCTCACTACAACCCATGAGCTTTCAACTGTTGCTCTCCCTAGTGGTTTATCTTGTTCTACTATATACAATGCCTCCAATATATTAACTGACATGTACTTACCTCACGGTTTTATGTTCCTCTGTGGTAACACTTCCTATTCCTATGTCCCAGCAAATGCTACTGGGGGCCCTTGTGCTATAGGTCATCTCTCTCCCCTTTATGCTCTTCCTTGGCATAAAACCCCCAAAGCTACTCAATTGTCTCATAAGCGTCGGTCCCTACCCTCTGCTTGTCACAGTGACCTTCACCTGCTCTCCAAAACTCAGGTGATTGCTTTAGCAGCTTCCCTAGTCGGGGTCCCAAGCCTTGCTGAGGCTGCCTACCTTGATCTCTCCAAACTAGCTTGTACATTAGCAAAGTCTATTAATCAAACCTCTTCTCTTATTCAGCTACTTAATGAGGAACAGGCACAACTCAGACAAGCTATTTTACAAAATAAAATTGCTATAAACTACCTTTTACTTAGAGCTGGACATGGGTGCCAAGAATTTGCTGGTCTCTGCTGCTTTAATCTTACTGATAACTCACACCGTATTGAGATTCATTTACAGGACCTTCATTCACTGAAGGAAAAAGATATCCCAGAAGAAAAACACTGGCTTACTTTCTTGGTTATGGTTGTGGCTCCCTGACCTGGGAGCCTGGGACGCCAGCTTGTCTCTGGCCTCCTTTCACTCCTTTTCTTTATTTTGGCCCTGTATGTCCTCGACAAATGCTTACTAAGCCTCCCATCCCTTCTCCGCTCCTCTACAGTTTCCCTCAGGTCCCAATGCTCTCACAATTCCACGTATCCTATACAAGATGTTTCCTTGCCACCTGCTGTTTGCACCTGTTCCAAACTGGATGCGCGTTTCCGGCCTTGAGCTTACGAAATATGAGCTTTCATAGGCTCACGGGGGGGGGGGGAGTGTTATGAGATTTGTATGAGGCCACAAACTTGTGAGCATAAGTGACTCCATCTTAGCACTTAATATTATTTTAACCTCTAGCCTGACTAACAAAAGTATAGAGCCCCTCTCATCCTTGAACAGTCTATAAGCAGGAGATTAAGGGAACTGCACCAGTCTCAAGGTCACCTATTAATCAGCAATTTCTCCTGTTTATTACATTCCCAGGCTCTGAGGAGCCAGCCCAACCTTCTTTACTAATTCTCCTATCTTATATGAATATGTATGAAAACTATCCCTGTATGGTACTAATAAATGTATTAATCTTGTTTACCTTGAATATATTAACCATTTTTAGATTTCCTTGAATTAAGTTGTTGTACCTGGGTATAAAACCCTTTTAGCACCAGTCCTTCGGGGCCGGCCGCACTCAGTAGCTCTGAGTGTCAATAAACTTGTGATTCTTCCTCCTGTTGTCCGGCTCCTTCATTGACCAGAGCAGAGAATGAGCTTTTCTCTCAACAGTTTCACTTGAAAACTGCCAAATATATTGTAAAGACAAAGGAGAATGTTGCTTTACCCTATGAAATAAAAATCAAAGGGTTTGCATGGTCCAGATTATTAACCTGATCTGAAACATCAATGTTTGTCTAAATTTCTTTGTCTCCCTCTGGGTCAAAAAAGTTGGCTATAAACCCTACAGACATGACAGATAAGCTTCTTAAAACTTCCAAAGCAGTAGCCACATTAGTTTAGTGCAGCAAAACAAACAAAGACACTTATAAAGACTAACAAATCTATTTATCATGTGAGCTTTCATGGGAGAAAATCCCACTGCATCAGATGCTTAAAGATGAGGAACATACAGAATGGGAGCAAAATAAATGTAGTCGTGATATACACTCCCCTACATTTATTTTGCTCCCATTCTGGAAGTTCCCCCATCTTCAGACATCTCCCATGAGTGCTCATGTGATAAATAAATTTGTTAGTCTTTATGGTTATGTCTATGCTTACAAAATTAATTCAACATAGTTAATTTGAAATAACTACTTTGAATTTAAATCAAATTTATTATTTTGAATTAGCACTACTTTGAAGTTATTGTTTCAAAATAGGAGTCCGGTGAAGATTCTAATTTGAAATAAAGTGGCCTTTATTAATTTGAAGTAGAGAGTCTTCACTAGATTCTCTAATTCAAAATAGGGGAAGGCAGGCAAAAGAATAGGGAAATTAGTTCGAATTAAGCCTATTCTGCAACTTAAAATGGCTTAGTTCAAAATAATAACTTTGAAGTAAGCAATACTTCGAAGTAAAAGGAGGTTTTATTATATTGAATTAGTGGTTCCTTATTTTGAATTAAGGGGCTGCTTACTTTGATAAAATAAAATGCCTCCTTGCCCAGGAAATAAGTTATTTTAAATTAAACTTCTTTAATTTGAAATACCTTGTAAGTGTAGACATAGCCAATAACTACCACCAGACTCCTTGTTTGTTTTCCCTAAAACTTGCATACCAGCCATGTTTGAGAGAGCAGGTAGTTGTTAATAAATACTTTTTATTTGCAGCCTAATTCTGCTCCCATTACTATCAATGGCTGCCTACACTAGAAGGCTCAGATAAGTCGACTTAACAAGGTCAACTTCAAGTCAACATTATTATGTCTTAGAGAGTCCCCATTTCTTTATGTTGACTTTATAAAGTCAACTTATGTCGGGATCCATTTAAAGTTGACTTAATACTTCCAATGGGTCCCCTAGCTTAAGTCAACTTTATAAAGTTAACTTAAATGGCTTTCCTGTCTTAAGTCAACTTTATTAAGTCAACTTTAATGGCCACATTTTGTCAAGTTGACTTAATAAAGTTGATTTAACCCTTAAAGTCAACTTTAAGGGTGAGAGTTTTTAAGTCAACTTAAGCAAGTGCTTAACTCGACTTAATGAACTCCAAATGTGGCCATGGAATTGCTTAAGTAGCCAATGGGAGGTTTTTATGTTAAGTACTTTGCCCAAAATCATATAAAAAGCTTGTGTTTTAACTGCACCTAGACTCTTCATCTCCAGGTCAATCTAGCAGCAGTTAAATCATGATGTCTAATTAAAATTGTTCAGATATCTAGACCTATTTAAGCCAGTCCTAAAATGGGACTCAATGTTTGCTTGCTTTTGTAAGACACTTTGTTCTTAATTCTCCTTTCTTTGACTTTTGGTCCACGGATTTTGTAGAGGACATACTAGGCAATTTCACAGTTGTTGCTCTAGCAACCTGAACGGCTTTTTGAAACCAAGTGTTTGGTTTGGGGACTGTAACTAGCATTGTATTTTTATCCTAGTCAAGCCTTATGTAGAAAGTGCTGATATATAAAGCATTATATCTTTGCATCTCCTTCCCCTGCTCCCATCTTGAGGTTTTCTGGCCAGTCTGGAGATTGAAGCCATTAGCGTCAAAATGCCTCAGATGAGGCAGCTGCTCAGCCATTCTGTTCCTTAAGACCCACAGATGATGTGTGTTAGTTTAAAGTCTTTCTCTTAATTGACTCTATAATGGCAGAATGAGTTAGGCAATATCCATGAGATTTAAACTTAGTATCCATTGTCACTGTTAGACCACAATGGATTAATTTCAGACTCTTCTGACATAGTTACAGATTTTGAAGTATTCTGTCTGCTGAAACCCCCATTCCCATTCCAAGACTTAAGTACCTCTTTGTTATCTGAGTCCCCTTGTGAGAATACTATTGTGATTTCTGAACCACTGCATCTACAAATAGCCACTGTAAAGCCAGTCAGAAAAGACTGAAATCCATTAGCTGTTGCACTGGGAGAGTGGCTGCATCTGCAATTTGTTTCAGCATTGCAAATGTTTGCCGTGATATTCAGAAGCTGGGAGTATTGGACAGCTCAGAAAACTGACAGCAGCATTTAGAGACTTTTACCTCTACATCAATTGATCAATAGAGATCATCTTTCTGTGCTGTATTTGTACAGCTCCTAGCACAATGGGAATCTGTTCCATGACTGCAGCTTTTAGGTGCTACACTAGTAAAAAGAATAATGCAAATAGTAACAGTGATTGGAAGTTGTTGCTGCTCAGTTCCTTGTGTGAAACTGTTTGGTGGTCTCAGGACAGAACTGGCAGGGAAGCCAGCTAAACTGCTATCTTAGCTCTAATTGTGGTCCCTCTGGTTCAGAGGTAAAACTTATTTCTAAGGTATGTTGTGGGACTCTTGTAGTGCTGCTGTCTCTCAGTAGCTGCTCACTGGATAAATGAGGGGCCTCCAGTCCAGCATCTCGTATAATCACAATTGTCTCCTTTTTATATAAAAAAAAGTTTTGCAAATCTGTGATTTGCATACAAACTGGTAGACATTGCCCTCCTTATTACCAGACTACCTGCAATAAATCAGTATACATACATTTTATGACTTAAAATTATTAGAAATTAGACAAACTGATAATTGAACACACTGCAAAACACAACAGACAGGAAATATTTACATTTCTGGGGAATATGTCACTAATCACTGAAGGAAAGCACTGATAACATAGGACAACTTTTCAACTTTTCTATCTGAAATCTGTTTGCAACGTGTGATTACAGGCATAGCTGTGTGTGTAAATATGTATATCCACTGTCAGCATTGTCCTTATTTAATTGTTCAAGTATTTAACCTTATTTATTTTCATTGGTAAAATATAAAAAGAGAACTTCCTAAATCACGTTAAGTAATAGCTTGTGTCACTAATAATTAATGCAGCAAATGGATAGGCACATTTTCATTTTTTATAAATATCTTCTTGACAGAAAGATTACTGGCCTCCTCACATAGCACAATAGGTTCACTTCATTAAGTCCACCTCTGCTTTCCTTTCTTTTCTCTAATTAGATTGTTAGTTTTTGAGGGAAGAAATAGAGATATAAACAGCTACAAAGATAAAATCATGAGTGTATTTTGCACATAAAACAAAATACCTATTTTTAAATAGAAAATGATATACTTTTGGTCTGTGCTGCCTTTGGTGGCTGTACAACATGAGCCATCTCCTTCTGAGATGCCTGAATTCATTCTAGCTTGAACCATGTAATTTCAATGAGCATACGCCAGCTGTGCTGGTCTCAGGTGCAAAGACATCCCTTTAAAGTTTGCTTTTCTTAATGGTCAGATGAAAGACACAGCACTGCTGCTGAAAGATGCTCATTTCAGATGGCATTGAATTTCTTTACATTTCATACTAGCTCTCCAAAGAGATAAAGCTGTGAGACCCTGAAAAGTCAGCCACCCTGATAGTTTGAGATTCAGAACAAAACTTGAAGTTGTTATGCAGTCCTGCAGTGGCTCAAGAGCATGAGTACCAAACACAGAAGAGACTAATTCCTCGGGCATTATAACACATTTAACAAGGAGACACTTAGGGGTATGTCCACACAGGCTTCTTATTTCGAAACAACAGAGGTTGTTTCAAAATAAGAAGCGGCATGTCCACACGACACACTGTTATTTCAAAACAACGGGACCCATTGTTTTGAAATAATGGCCGTTATTTCAAAACTGTTAAACCTCGCATCTAATCCAAATAGCTGTTGTTTTGAAATGGTTGTTTTGAAACAAGGGCGTTCGGACATGTTGTTTCGAAACAACACCATTGTTTTGAAATAACTGTTTCGAAACAACATGTCCAAACAGCCTTGTTTTGAAATAACCATTTCAAAACAAGGGCTATTTCAAAAGCAGGCTTTCCCTTAATTCGAATTAACAAACTGTAAATTCGAATTAACTTATTTTGAAATAAGGACTTTATTTTGAAATAACTCATTTTGAAATGGGTTATTTCAAAATAATGATGTATGTGTGGGCATAGTCCCTGGGATGTTAGGGTTGCCAATACTGCAGGATTACCCTGGAGTCTCAAGGAATTAAAGAGTAATTTTAATTAAAGTTTGCATCATGTGATGAAACGTCCAGGAATGTGTCCAACCAAAATTGGCAACCCTGTTGGCCACTCAGCCGGGTGGCAGGGCACATCAAAGCCTACCTGTCTGATAGATGGTTTCTTACACCAAAATCACAGCAATATTCAGGTTATAGCCAGGCTCAAAGGACCTGTTATTAAGTCAGCTCAATTTCCTTTTACTTCTGCTTTTGTTGTTAAGCAATGTTAACTTGTTTGTATCAGGATATAAAAGGGAAGCCACTAGAAAGGAGGGGCAAGCATCTCTCTCGGGTCTGAAGATGCCGAGAGCTGGGGGTCTCAGTCCGTTTGAAGGGGGCCACTCACCCCGAGGTGGTGGTGTAGCCACTCACGCCAGGACATGGCTCTCTCCTGGGTTATGTGATGGTGAGTGTTAGGGTTTAATTTGGCTGTAATCCAATAAAGTTTGTAGTCTGCTTCATTCCTGACTCAGGTGTTGTCTTCATGCGGAGTCCTTGAACCTGCCTCGAGTCCTGCTTGAGACAAATTTATTTAAATATTTATTAGATATGAAATACACAAACAGAAAATGAATTCCAACCTTAAGTTACAAGACTAAAGAAAGCTTCTATGATAAGCAAACTCTGTATGTTCTGTAGGAGAGTAAATTGAAGCTGGACACTGGAATACTACCTGAGCCCCTAGGCTTTTGCCTGAGCCACAGTTGTTATGGAAATGGGGTCATAGGTGGGCACACAGGCTTTGCTTCTTGCAGTTGGAATTTAGTGAAATATATTATCTTCTCTTTCCCCTCTCCAGAGGCAGCCTTAGGCAATTGGGGGCCCTAGGCAAGGATCCTTTATGAGGCCCCCTGTAGACCACCAATGCTGCCCTTATTAGGGCACCAGGCTCCCACTGCCACCTTAACCACCCCCCAAAGTCCCAACACCCATGGGGGGTGTGTGGAGGGCTGCAACTCCCCCCCCCCGTGTACACCCAGCCAGCCACGCCTCCCCAGGGGGAGGAGAGCGGCCAACACGGCACTGCAGCTAGCCAAGAGTGGGACCCCCTGGAGCGGCCTGCACTGGAGACTTCAGGCCACTTTGCCCCCGGCCACCTCAGGCCTGAATAGAGGCTGCCTGGCCCCAGACTCTGGATCAGGTCTGTTCAGACCTGGGGCGGCCAGGGATGAAGCAGCTCGAGCTCTCCAGAGCAGGCCACTCCAGGCAGCCTCACTCACGGCAAGCCTCAGTGCCACCTTGGCCAGTCTCCTCCCTAAACCTGGGGAGGCATGGCTGGCTGGGGGTAGATAGGGAGCATTGCTCTGCCCCCGCTGCAGAGATGCTGGCCAAGCAGGTGGGTGGCGCAGCCTCTAGCCCTGGCAGTCCGTGGCTCCCCGCTCCCCCACCACCCCCTGGCGTGAGCACTAGGGCAAGTGAAGCAGGTGACTGCTATGGGGCCCCTTTACTGCTTGGGGCCCTAGGCAACCGCCTGCTTCGCTTACCCCAAAAACTTCCTCTGCCCCTCTCCCTTTATCATAGTTTAAGCAAGAAATGTAACTGAAAGAAACTATTCTTTCTCTCCTGTGTAAGAACCTTGGAAAGAACATATTTATCAACTTTGTCACTGTTCCCTTGCTAAATGCTTGGTCAGTAATATTATAGACACTGCTGTAACGAAAGTAACATGCTGTAAAGTCAAACACCTGCACACCATTGACTAAACCTGTAAACAACAAAAGGGGCAGGAATAATGATATTTACCACATAGTTATTAATATTCACTGCTAGAGCTGTCCTTAAGGGGGGGGCAAAAGGGGTGACCAACCTAGGCCCTGTGCTTTGGGGGACCCCATGCTTTTTCAGGGTCCCGCACAGCTGGCTGGAGTAAGGGAGCAGGGAACTTCTTCAAGCTGCAGGACTAGCCTGTGGCCAGAGAGCGGCTCTGGCTGGTCAGGGAAGGGGCAAGGGAATTGGGACAGGCAGAATTTGTTTACAGTAACTCTTGACTTAAGTAGCCACCTTCCCACAACTGCTCCCTGAGGGGAAGATAAAAGGGCAAGTGTTGAGATAAAACTTATGGAGCCAGCTTTAGTCAAGCAAATGGGGACAAAGTCAGGACAATGTCACATCCCCAACCTTTACAAAACAGGAGCTTCTCTTTGAATTTATGTCAGCATCTCCAGAAAGTGTTCGAGATATTAAAGAACTTTTTTCCTTCTACATTTAACAAGAGTTTTCAGTCTTCAGGGATGTCTTCTTGAGCAAACTTCTCTGTGCATATAATGATCTATTATACCTGAGAGAGAAGACCCTAGGCTAGCACTTATATGGAAATACTGGTTTTTTAGGGTTAATGGCCATCAATCAACACATTAAAGACTTTTTTTGTCCTTCCTTCTGCACTGTAAATATGCTCCATTGTCATTGATTGCAGTCAGGGCACCAGTTCCAAAGCATGGCAAAGAGGAAAGCAGCTGTGGCCATGTGGGTCTAGTTTAGTGAAACAAACAAGGAATCCTGTGGCACTTTTAAAGAATAACAAATTTATTTATTTGTTAGCTTTTAAAAGTGCCACAAGGCTCCTTGTTTGTTTTACATCAGGGTATCTGAGAGCAGGCCAAAGGTCCCTTGTTTCTTCATCTCATCCTCACAGCACCTGAGTTTCATTACTTAGATCACCCGCAAAGCAATGAGGAATGTATGAATACATATATTAAAATGAGATGGAAACGGAGAGAGTCAGGAGGCATAAGGGAAATAACATACATTAGACAACTGGAATTTAGTGCTTTAAGGTGAGAGAGGACCTGGATTTATTTCTTGATATTATCCAAAAATAGCATCTCTCTCTCTCTGAATTTTCAATTTAACAAAAACTTGATCTAAGAAAAATTATTAAACTTGTAAAATTGTGTGCCCATCTTGATCAGAAAACCAGAACCACAAAGAAGAGTACCTCCAGATGCTCCTGTCCATTTGGCTGTGAGGTTGATGAAATATCACCATGACACGTTCAGTAATTGCCTACCCTAAACATAAAAAATGTAGTCACAAGTCTGGCTTAAATATATCATTAAAGGTCACTTAAAATAAAGAGATGATTAAAGATATAATAAATGGAGGGAGCTATTTTCTCTGACTTCTGGGTTTTGAGCCTTTAGGATAAAGTCAGGTCATGTTTTTCTGCTTCTCTCTGCAACTTTTTAGCTTGAAGGCTAAACATTTATGATTTTATTAAAGAAAAATTATGACACTGCCATCAGTGTTTCCTCTAAGCTAATGATGCAGCTGAACACATTATGGGTGCGCTTGTTGAGCCAGCGGGCAGCAGGGAAGAAGCCCATTGGGGCCTGGAGAACCAGCGGGGAACTTGCTCAGCTGCATCATCAGCTTAGAGGGAACATTGCCTGAAAAGTTTAAAATGGGGGGCCCCGCACAAACTGATTCACCCTGGGCCCCGCTCACCCCTAGGGATGGCCCTGTTCACTACTTGGGCATTAATGTAACCAAAAAGGGTCTTTGGGGAGTTGTTATGAATGGTGGGTTACTCACCAGTAACCTTCCTTCTTCTTCGAGCACTGCTTGTATGCATTCAGTAATAGGTGTTTCCATGTCAGAGCGCTGGATTGGTCAGAAAAAACTTGTGCTAGCCTGTCAGAAGAGGGGAGGTGGCCACCGCTCCTCGCGCCACCCCTGGCTATATATATGGCCACCTCCCCGCCTCCTCCTCAGTTTCATTTCTTCCACCTTGCGCGTCGGATCTGGAACGTCCACTCCTTGCTAAGCGCAAGCAGCCTGTCTCTTCGTCTTGGATTCACTGTCTGGCAGGGGACATCTCCTTGTGGATTTAATTCCACTGTGAGAGCCCAACACTGGACCAGATCATCGCATCTATGATGCTGGAGTTTAAACCCTGTGCCAAGTGCAGCAAAGCCTTCCCCTGGGGCGACCCCCATGGGAAGTGTCTCACGTGCCTGGGCAAAGACCACATGGTCTTGGCGTGTTCCATTTGTCTCTCTTTTAAACGACGAACCATTAAGGAGAGGGAACAGCAATGCCACGCCCTAGCCTCGGAGGAGGCTCGGCACCCTTCACCCGAGGCTTTGGGTTTGAGCTCGGCACCAAGACCCAGCTTGGCGCTGGAGCCTATGCGGCACCGTGCCACCAGTGGCCACCGCCGCTGCACCACCTCAGTGCCAACTCCGGCACCACAGCACCTACCTGGTGCCTCAGCACCTCAGCACTGATCGAGGTTGCCCTCAGCCAGCCTGGCACCATCGGCGCCAGGCTCGCCTTGGCACTGCACCACATCATCTCTGGTGCCAACGGCATGGTATAGCCCAGCCTCATCGGTGCCGACATCACCTTGGCACTCGCTGACTCCACCCTCAGCACTGTGGAGCCTGGTTCCGAGGGAACGAGAACCTTCCAACCCGAGTGGTCCTCCCTCCCCTAGCGAGGACTTGCCTGAGACTCACGCAGAGTCGCTTCTCGTCCCATCCACCCCCGAAGCGGTGGAGGCAGTACGAGCCCTGCTCCTCCTCCCGACTCCCCCTGCCACACCCCTAATCAGAAGGGGCAAACTGGCCTTCATTTCGAAGACCTGGGTTCATCTGGGATGCTCACCTTCGCCATCCAGCCCCCCCGTCTCCCACCCCAGCAGGGGGTGACATCACTCCACTGACAGCACCGGGCCGGGAATCCCGATCCCCATCCCCCACCTCCAGCCCAGAAGAGAGACCTTCTAGGGGCTCCAAAGGGCCCTGGTGCCGCACATCGGCTCTGTCACCCTTCCAGTTTCAGCTGCAAGAGTGGTCCCCTGAGGGCACTCCCCTTCTCCGCAGTGGACCCTCAGTGCCATGCTGCCCCTGGCACCAGAGTCCTTTATGGGCAACCTCTCGGCGCACTTCGATCTGCTGCGCTGGGCCACGGCCCACTTAGATATGGTAGTGGAGCCCCTGAACCTCCCTGTTGATACCCTGTTTGGACCAGCATTCGCCTCCACAGTGCCTTTAGCAATCCCACCCCACCTGAGCATGTGGGACCTTGCACACTACCGGTGGCAGAGTACAAGCTCTGTCCCCGCCCCCCAGTTTCGGATACGGCGAGCATGAAGTATCAGGTATCTGAATTGGACTACCCCTCGCTCACTGGCCACCCAGTCCCCCCCAGGGATGTGATCTAGATGGCAAAGGGGGACAGAGAACCCCCCAGGGACCCTGTCTCTCCCTCCAGGGAGACCAGGGAACTGGATTTGTTAGGCCGCAAGGTGTACTCCTCATCGACCTTTCAACTGCAGGTGGCAAATAACCAGGCTATAACCAGGCTATAACCAGGTACTTGCTGGATGTCTGGGAGTCCCTAGGGAGATTTAGAAATATGCTTCTGCCTGAGGCCAGGGATGAGTATGATGTCTTCTTGGAGGAAGGCAATATAATCTCTCAAGACCTCCTTCTTTCAGCCCGCAATGCAGTGGACACTGCAGCTCGCACCATGGCCTCGGTGGTTACCCTACGCAGGGTAGCATAGCTCAGGGAGGCTAGGGCACCTCCTAACGCTCAGCAGGCGGTCCTTGACCTGCCCTTTGAGGGGAACGTCCTGTTTCCCCCAGAAACCCTCCCTGCAGTGGGTACGGCCCGGGATCCTTGGGGAGAGGCAAAGTATTTTGGCCTCCTCCCTCCCTCCCGGACTCACCCCCCCCGACTTAGTTTCCCAATTCCCTGGGCAGGACAACCCCCTTTTTCCTTTCCGCCTCACTCAAGGTGGAAAGAGGGCCTTCGGTCACCCTTCCCCAGGGAGGGGACCCTCTGACCACTACCCTCTTTACCCTTGGGGTGAAGGGGGCCCCCGAGGTGTCACTGTCACAGACAGACACCCCCCCATAGGGAAGATAGGTCCGATGGGAACCACCCCGATCCTTCCCCATTCTCTCCCTCCCTTGATTGCAGGATGAATGATTCGATCAGGATGCTGGGGGCTGACAATGTAATGACACCCACCTATGGTGCCAGTATCCCAATACTGTAGCCACCACCAATCTTCCCCCCCACCCCCCCTCACTTCTTAAACAGCAACTTCCCTGAGGACGAAAACCACCCCTCTCCTATTCCTAACAGCCCTCCTTCCTGAATACTCCCCACTGCGCTCCCTGCCCTAACCCCTTGTCGAGGGATGGGGACGCATCTCGTTGTAGCCCAGCTACGGCAGGGGTCCGAGACACGCACATCCGAAGCCTACTTGCAACAGGACTGTGCCTGTGGCCATGATGCATGTCCCACATAGGCCTCTCGTTCCAGGTTAGGGGAAGGGGACAGGATGTCCTGGGTCACACCACCGTCTTCTGTGCTGTGACCCCCCCCCCTTCGACAACACTTTCCTCTGCACACTAAGGGGACACATCTGTGTAGTAATTCAGCTACCTGGATAGCTACTTCATTGGGAAGGGACCTCTACAGTGGGTTTTACCCCTGCACGGGCCCTAGGTATGGCCCACTCCCCTTCCTACTCTCGTACAGTTCCTCATCTCTGCCCTATGGTCATCTAGTGGGAACCAGGGGCCACCTCGGGAACCCTCACCTTGGTCACCACCTCTGAGGTGGCCCACGCTTCCCTGGCCTCACCAAAGTATGGCCGGGGTCACCTGTTTTAAACCCTGAAGGGGAATACCTTGTTGTGTGTCATAGGTTGTGAAACTGTGAAAGGTCTATCCTTTAGAGTGCCCTCCCATGTGGCTCCTGCCTTGGTATCCACTGCCCCCTGGACAGTTGTCTAGGGCAGACAGAAGGTTCCCTGCTTTCAGGGCACTGCTTTCATCCCTTGACCCATGATCTTATTTCCTGGCATGGACCCTCCCCTCTTCCACCCTGCCCCCCCGACGGGACTGTCCCACCATGCCGCACGTAGCCCTTTGGTGTTACAGCATTTCTCCCCATGCATGTTGCTGACGTTTGGCAGTCCTGCAGTTCCACCTTTTCCCTTCTTAAGGACCTGTTTACACCCACTGCCGTTACGATGGCATGACACACAGAGAACCCAGGTTATACAACATGGAACAGTTTGGGGCTGTACGCCCTTTATTCGTCCTTTGGCTCTCCCCAGGGAGAAAACTTCATTGGGTTCTCTGATCCCGAGGTGGCTTTCAGACGCGGCAGCTGCCACCTTGATACAGCCCATTCTCTAGTTTAAGAAGGACCATTTCTTGGCAGTGGAGTTCTTCACTATCCATGTATTGAAGAGTTTTCCGCCCTGGCAGCCCTGGCGTGGCAAAGTGGTAGCGTTGCCCCTCAGGAATACACCTTAGGTACCGAGTCCGCGGTCTTTCACGGCCCTCCTTCAATT
Source organism: Podocnemis expansa (assembly GCA_007922195.1). NCBI lineage: Eukaryota > Metazoa > Chordata > Testudines > Podocnemididae > Podocnemis > Podocnemis expansa. The sequence continues at coordinate 22,263,853 of ML682059.1, read as the reverse complement.
TCTCAGTCACCAATGGGCTGTCTAGATGGTAGTAGAGTTCTCTGCCATCCTTTTTCCTTCCCCTCACACTTACTGAGAGCTTCAAGGGGCAAAACCCTGCAAGCTTAGACCGACGGGACCCCTACCTTACATTCTAGCTCCATACGGCCCTTAGTAGGCTGTTTTCACCAACAGTGCCTCAGGCCACCATGCGGTCAGCACCTTTCCGGGGTCTCTTTCCTGCAAGAGCCGGTCGTGGTACTAGCTTAGCTGAAATCTATGCTCCTGTGCTACCAGGTCATGAATTAGCATGCCATAGGCCCGTCCTGCTTGGCTTGACTCTATACGTCATGGTTAGTGTCCCATGGTCTTCTCGGTCACCTCGAGCCCACCTCACAACCTTGTATCCTTTCCTCTCCTTAGCCAGATGGCTTGCTTGACCGCATCCTAGATAAGGGGCATTGCCATTCCCTTACTTCTCCTTGCGTACTCAGTAGTCGCCAGAGCAGTCCATGACTACATGGCTCCTGCAAAAACCTTCGGGTGCTCTGTGTCTGCCCTTTCTTTGTTCTCATGTGAGATGTGGCCATATGGCTAGTCTCATCAGCCAGTTTTCAGTGTTCTCCTTCGAGGCCACATGACACAGCCTGGGCCAGACATTGTAGTTTATTGATTACATTCCACGTTTTTCCTTCTCGGTGGGGCACCCGCATAACCTGTCTTCTTAGGTTGTGCCCCGTTTCTCCAGCTCAGGTGACTTTGCTGACCTGCGTATGCGCTCTGCCTCAGCGGGTTCGGTTTTGCCCTGTTCTGGTTGACCCTCAGCCCTTGCTTCCTTTGGGCTGCCAAGGCCCATTCACCTCTTGTCTTCAGCAAACGTCTTGCTGCAGGGCCTCCACCTTACAGGGCCTGTTGCTGTGCTGTAGACAGAAGTACCAACTCCACCCACTGTCCTTTCAGCATGGCTAGCAGTCACCTATTACTGAATGCATCCGAGCAGCGCTCAAAGAAGAATGGAACTTGGGTCTGCCACCGGGAGCGTGCAAGGTCCCATACGCTCGGGTCGGGCGGAATTGCTAAGGGCACCATTGAGGTGAAGGCTGGCCCGAAGAGGGCATCGGGAGGGAGACTCAAGGGCCCCACCTCCATGTCTAAATGGGCCATAGCCCAGTGCAACAAATCAAAATTCACCAATAGGTTCTCCGTGTAAGACCCTGGTGCCGGGGAGAGAGCAGTACCGGGAGCTCGCTGTGGTAGAGAGTGAGTTCCTTGGGGGAACCAGTCTTGTGGCCTAAAGCAGAAGGGTGATAGGGCCTATGTGTGGTACCGAGGCCGTTTGGAACTCCTAGAAGGTCCCTCCTATGAGCTGGAAGCAGCAGAGGGGGACCGAGATTCTCAGGCTGGTACCGGTGACGGCGGGGTGGTGCCAGCCTTCACTGGAGTGGAAGACGGGGGGCTGTACGGTGAGGCCAAGCATCCCAGGTGGATGCAGGCTTTCGAGATGAAGGCCGGTTTGCCCCTTCTGGTTGGAAGTGGGGCAGAGGGTGTCAGGAGAAGTAGGAGGGCTCGTGCTGCTTCCACCACTTCCAGGGTGGACGGCATGAGGAGCGACTCTATTTGAGTCAGAGGCAAGTCCTCGCCAGGGGAGGGAGAACTGCCTGGGCAGGAGGACTCCCGCTCCTGCAGCACCAGGCTCTGTGGTGCTGAGGGTGGAATTGGCCAGTGCCAGGGTGAGCTCAGCACTGGTGAGGCCAGACTGTGCCATGTCGTCGGCGCCAGAGATGATATGGTGTGGCGCCAAGGCGAGCCCACTAACTGAGGGCGACCTCAAGTGGCGCCGAGGTGCCGAGGCACCAGGTAGGCGCTGGGGTACTGGAGTCAGCACTGAAGTGATGCGGCAGTGGTGGCTACTGGTGGTACGGTGCCACATAGGCTCCGGTGCCGAGCTGGGTCTCGGTGCTGGGCGTCAACCCAAAGCCTTGGGTGAAGGGTGACAGGCCTCTTCCGAGGCTAGGGCGCAGCATCACTGTTCCCTCTCCTTGATAGTTCTGGGTTTGAAGGAGAGAGAGATGTAACAAGCTGAGACCATGTGGTCTTTGCCCAGGCACCTAAGACACTTCCTGTGGGGGTTGTCCTGGGGGAAGGCCTTGCCGCACTTGCTGCAGGGTTTAAACCCCAGCATTGTCGATGCGATGTTCCGGTCCAGTAGTGGGAACTCTTGTAGTGGAGTTAAATTCACAAAGAGATGCTCCCAGCCAGACAGTGAGTTGAAGAAAAGGGCCAGGCTGCCTGTGGGGCTCAAGGAGCGGATGTTGCAATTCTGATGCACAAGGTGGAAGCAATGAAACTGAGGAGGGGTTGGGAGGCAGCTGTATATGTAGCTATGAGATGGCGCGAGGGACGGAGGCCGCCTCCCCTCTCCTGACAGGCTAGGAGATGTTTTTCCGACCAATCCGGTGCTCTGGCATGGAGACACCTATTACTGAATGCATCCGAGCAGCACTCAAAGAAGAAGGTGAGCTTTTACATATTCTCAAGCATAAAAGGATTGTAATTCACCCCCCTCTTTGCTCACTTGAGATGTCGAGACGAATGGCAGGCAATAAAGAGTACTATTTGACCCAATCCAGCTACAGGACAGCCTGTTTGCTGCTGCTGCTTCCAGAGGCGTTCCTGGCACTGGGCACTCTGGGGCACATGCCCCAAACCCCAGTGCTGGTGCCCTGGATCTCTGACCCAAGATCTGGGGCCCAGCTGCCGGCAGCCGTGGCAGCCCCTTCCCTGGCCAGGGATCTGGAGCCCAGCCATCTGCAGCTGCTTCTGGCCCCATCCCCAGCTTGGGATGTGGGGCCCAGCTTCCTGCAGCTGCTTCAGGCCCTGTCCCCAGACAGGGATGTGGGGCCTAGCCATCTGCAGTGGGGCGGCGACTTCTGGCCCTGTCCCTGGCCAGGGGGCGGGGCCTGTGGGCCTGGGGCGGGGCCTGGGCCCGTGCCCTGGGTCCCTCCCCCAGCCAGTGACACTTATGGCTGCTTCAAACATGTTCTTTAGGGCTAACCCAGGCTGAGCACTGGAATGTGTTGTGTATGACTAGTAATTCTTGCTCTTCTCCCTTCTTCAGCCCCATAGTTCAAAAGGATAAAAATACAGTTCCTATTTGTTGGGGGGTTTTATTCGCTTCCTCCTTTCTGCTTTGATTCATCAAGTTCCTCATTCTCTTTCCCTTGCTCATGTTAGAGAAATTGTTTGCTCTCTGCTCTGGTTAATTAAGGAGCCAGACAACAGGAGGAAGAGTCACAGGTTTATTGGCACCAAGAGCTTCTGGGTGTGGCTGGCCCCTAGGGACCGTTTTTTATGGTATTTATACACACACACACACACACAAACAATTTACAGGATTACATCAAAGGTTCCAAATAAGGCTAATAATATGCTTCAAAGCTGCATATTACTGGTTAAAGGGGCTCGTACAATACTACCATATAGGGCTTAGGGCAAGGAAAAACAGGAAAGACCATTGGACTGGTATTTCAGCTGTTGTTCCTGCTTTTCTAGCTGACCAGCTAAATTGCTAAATACTATCAAAATGCTTTTGCTTGAGCCAAGGTCACTAGGATGGCTGCGCTTGGGCTAAGGCAATTAAAATGGCTTGCTCTGGTTTGTTTCAGAAATGCTATCACATAGCATTTTCCCCCTCACACTCATATTGCTGGTCTCTTCATTTTCCCATCTTGTGAATGTCTAATTCTGCAAAGATCAGCTAATTCACTCTACTTTATTGTGACTTAACTGCATTCCAGAAAATAATAACTTCCTCTGTAAGAGTTTGGGTCTTCTTCTCCACGTTCCCATTGCTTTTATAAAAGCTCCTTTTGGGATTTTTTTTTATTGATTTTTTTGTTAAATTCATACACTGGCCTTCCCCTAATACAGAAGTTTTTGACCTGACCCAACAATGTGCAGTTCAGTTCCTGACAAATTGACAGGTATATTACATATTCATAGATATGTATTAAATCTTTTTAAAACCGCTGACAAGACCATCTCTGAAGCATTTCAGTTAACCTTGTTCTTTAAGACTTGGCTTACTCAAGTACTGAACAAATTAATCTGTATTAACTTTTTCTGAGCTCTAAAAGGAAACTATACATGTTTCTTGTTAACTTAATACTGTCAGTTGGTTCTTGATTTCTTTAGCTCAGTTCTGTCAAATTTCTAAAGCAATTTTTCATCTGTTCTTCTGTGACCTTGATGGCATATACAGGACAGACCTGAGGATTGTGCCTTCAAAATGATTCTTTGCATCACTCTAAATAGTTAGTCACTAGCTTCCTCTGCTAAAGGGAAAGTGAGGCATAATGGCTAGTGCTCAGCCCATGTATTCTGGAGCCAAACAAACATAGTAAATTGATCCACAAGACCACCATATATTCAAGAGTATTGCATGCGTTCCAGTGTACTTTAACCTGTGGGATTGTTTGGTTTTCTGTCATCTTGTTTAATTATTTCACTTGTAGAACCCATTGATATTCATAAAATCATAGGAATGTAGAGTTTGAAGGGACTACTTACTTCACCCCAATGCTGAGAGTGTACAAAATAAACCTGAATTATCCCTGATCGGTGTTTCTCTAACCTGTTCTTAACAACCCTTCAATGATGGGGATTCTACAACTTCTCTTGGAAGTCTATTCCATTGCTTAACTTACATTTTACCTAATATCTAACCTAAATCTTCTTTGCTACGCATTAGGCTGTTATTTCTTTCCCTTGCTTTAGTGGTCATGGAGAATAACTGATCACCATTCTTTTCATAAGTGCCCTTAGCATTTTAAAGATTGTTATCAGATTCCCATCTGTCTTCTTTTTTTGTGATTAACTTGCCGAAGTTTTAGTCTTTCCTCACAGCTCATGGTTTTCTAGATGTACCATTTTTGTTGCTGTCCCCTGAATTCTGTGCAGTTTGTCCATATCTTTCTTTAACGGTAGTATCCAGAATGGGACACAGTACTCTATTTGGCTATGTCTACATTGTGTCTTTAAGTCGACTTAAGGCCCAGTCCACATTGCAAGGGAATAAAGTTGAATTTACTGGACACTAAAGTCAACATTATTAGTTCCACTGGCAAAGTTGACTTAGCGCAGTGTGGCCTGGGAGTTAGCTTAAGTTGACTTAAGGAGTCCCTAGGCAGCAGGCAGGCTGTCTGGCAACAAGGAAGTGCCTGCCCTGGCCAGTCGCGGGGTGGGCCGGGGCAGGCAGAAGCCCTGCACTTCCTGGTTCACAGCCAGAGCCAGGCAGGACTTGTTTGGCTGCACACATGGCTGAGCTCAGAGCACAGAGGCCTCACAAGTGTGCTCCCTCCTGGACAAACCAGGAGATTTTGGACTTCCTGGGTCTCTGGGTGGAAAAGGCCATCCAGACCTGGCTGCAGAGCAGCCAAAGGAATAGACAACTCTACCAGGCCATGTCACAGGGCAGAGAAAGGCCACACCAGGGACACGCAGCAGGTCAGAGTGAAAGTGAAGGACCTCCAGCAGACCTATTACAAGGCAAGGGAGGTGAGACACCAGTTGTGCACAGTCAAAGCCACCTGCCCCTGCTATCAAGAGCTAGATGCTTTTCTGGGGCAGAAGCCTGACAGGGGGCCAGCACACTCACTTGATTCAGCCAATCCCCCCTTTGTACATGATGCCCCAGAGGAGGAGTCAGTTGATGAGGATGTGGCGCTGAGGATGGAGGACAACCACCTGCGGGCATGTGCCAGCATCTGTGCCCTGGACTGTGGAGAGGAGATTGCCCCACCTGCTGAGGAGCCAGTTCTGGGGACTGGAGAGTTTTAAGGGAGATTATAATCCAATAAGGAGGACAGCATATTCAGAGCTGTATAAGAAGTCTTTATTGAAAGAGAACTGAGAGAGAGAGAGAGGAGACAGACAGGTTTTCCTAGCACCTAAACGACTCTCCCATTTGTCACTATGGCAACCCAATGACCCTAGGTAGTCCAAAACACCACAGGGACATCTCAGAAGATTTGTGCAGCCAGCACCGGTGAGTGCACCATCTCTAGGAATGGTGGGGCTGGCTGGGGGGACAGGAGTTCTGGGTGGAGTGCGGGGGGCATGGTCCTGGGATGGGGGGGACAGAGGGCTTCCCACTGGGGTGTAGGGGCAGGAATCCTGGGGGAGGGGAGCAAGGGAATTCACTGGTGTTTCAGCAGATGGGGTAGTGGCTGTCAGTAGGAGAGGATAGCCATGCAGCATGCTCCTGCCAGTTTTGGCAGAAGGCCTTGGGCAAGACCCTGAGGGCAGGGCCGCTCACACCTTGGCAGTCAGGGCACGGCACCCACCTTGTGTATCAGTGTCACAGTGGATTCCTGGGCATTGCAGTCCCACAGAGGCAGGGGAATGGGAATGGATCAGTTGTCGCTGTTAGGCTGCACCATGCAGTATCTAATAGGGGGAACTAATAATCTAATAGGGATCTGTCTCCTCCCCTGAAGATCCTGTGACCCAGACACCGGTCCTGTCAGTCCCACCAAGATGCCGGAGGGCACACTGCAGCCAGGAAGAGATCCTTGAAGAACACCTCCAAGTGGCCTGCCAATCCGAGGAGGACCTCCGGGCCAGGTGGGAATGCCAGTTCCAGGAAGAAAACACCCACCGCAGGTTTGAGCAGGCCAAATGGAATGCCTGCTTGACCTTATGGAGCAGCAGACCAAGGCCCTGGAATATCTAATGTGGGGTTGGTGTGGACAGAGGACTATGGTCTCCCCCACCTGGGACCCACATGCCAGAACCTCCCAGTGGCACAGGCCCTGCAGTTGGATTGGCTGTGCACTGCCCCATGAGTATGCAGCTGCCTCCTGGTTGTCTCCCATCCCCCAGCCACCCACCAATCCCAGTCCCCGACCTCTACTAATCCCCCCAATTCACCCGCCCATCCCCCATAGCTCCAACACTTGCCCACCTCCACCCATGTAAATAAAAACACTGTTATTGTGAGTGTGACTATTTCTTTATTTACAGGTGGATGGTGGGAGAATGGGGGTGGGCATCAGGTGGGGTGGGCATTGAGTGTGCCCCAGTGCTCAGGCATCTGCACCCTCAGTGATGACCCAGTCCTTTATGGTGTCCCGGATTAGGATGGCTCGGCACTGTGCCAGCTGTGTATGGGTGATGGGATGTCTAGGCTGCTGGTACCCTGAAAGAAGCTGTTCTGCCTCAGCCTCCCATACATGTGGGACCCTTTCTCCCTGCAGCTCGCAGAGGTTGTGCAAAACACAGCATCTGCACACGACCTCTGGGATGGTGGTTTCTGCGAGCTGCAGTCAGGTAAGGATGGATCTCCAGCATGCCTTCAGGACAGCTGAAGGCATGCTCCACAACAGTGCAGCAGCAATGGAGACAGTGATTGAAAAATTCTTGGCTGTCATCTAGGTTCCCCCTACATGGCTTCATGAGCCATGGCATTAGGGAGTATGCTGCATCCCCTAGGATGAAGACAGGCGTCTCCACATCCCCGAGGATGATGGTGTGTTCCAGGAGGAAGGTGCCTGCCTGCATTTGGTGGTAGATTCCAGAGTCTCTCAGTACATATGCATCATGGGCCTTCCCTGGCCAGCCCATGAAGGTGTTTGTGAACAGGCCCCGATGGTCGACCACAGCTTGCAGCACCATGGAGTGGTACCTCTTCCTGTTGTAATATGCCCTGGGCCAGTAGTCTGGGGTGCAGATAGGGATGTGGGTTGCATCGACCACACCAGCGCAATTCAGGATGCTGAGGGCAGCAAATCCAGCAGTGATCTCCTCCGGGTTGCCTGGGAAGATGATGCAGCTGAGCAGGACCCTGTTTATGGCCCTGCACACCTGCCTGAGCATGGCCCCCCATGATTGACCTCCTGACCCCAAGTTGGTGGGGGACAGATTTGTAGGAGTCTGGTGTCGCAAGCCTCTAGATGGCTATTGTCACATGCTTGTCCACCGGAGTGCGGCTTGGAGCTGTGTGTTGGTGCACTGTAGCTCCATGGTCAGCTCCCTGATGAGCTCCTGGAAGGTGGTCCTGCTCATCTGGAACTTTTGGTGCCACAGTTTGTCAGTCAGGAGCCACACACAACCCACTCCCACTGCTCTGAGTTAGTCTCCAGTGCCCAGATGCTCTGGGACACACTCTACGGTGTGAATGCTGCTGCTGCCATACTGCCCATTGTGATGGCCCTGCTGGGGTTGGCCCCTGCTGTAGCAGATGCCCTAATCCAGTCTCTCTTCTGCTGCTATTGCCAGTCTAGCATTGGGCCAGTGTGAAGCACCTTGCCAACAGACATAAGGAGCTCAGAGGAAGGCTGGATATCTCTGGGCGGCATCTTGCCTAGCACATGTGCAAGCTGTTTTGGTCACTTCCTGTTTTATGGGGGTGGCTGGAGGAGGAGGAAGTCTCATCTGTGCGCTTTGGGCCAGGTTCTTACAATGCACCACTCTTGGGTCACCCTAGCAAAAGCCAGTGTGGATGTGAGCAGTCCCCTGGCAGTTTCAGTGTGGACATGTTAAATCAACTTAATTAGTTCACCTTTAAGTTGACTTAAAGTCATCCTAATTAAATCAACTTAGTAAAGCCCTCCAGTATAGACAGTGTTTGAGAACACACGATTGCAAAGAAGAATAAAACAATTCATAGCTTTATATTTCTTAGGACACAAGAAAACATTGTGATCATCCAGTCTACTCTCTTGTATAAAAAAGGTCACTGAACTTCCCAAAAATAAAGCACAGAGCAAAACTTTCAGGGGGGGAAAAAATCTAATCTTGATTTTAAATATCAGTGATGGAGCATCCAGAATTGCCCTTGGTAAATTACCTCAATGATCTTTTTCTCACTTTTAAAAATTTACAGCTTATTTGCAGCCTGGATTTGTTTTGCTTCAAGTTCTTGCCATCAGATCACATTATACTTTTTTCTGGTAAACTAAAGATTCCATTTATAAACACTTGTTCCCCTATAGATACTTACAGAACTGTAGTCAAGTCACCTCTTAACCTCTTCTTTGTTAAAGTAAATAGATTGAGCTCCTTGAGTCTATGACTATCAGGCATATTTTCTAATCTGAGACATTTCTGAATCCTCTAATTTATCAAATTCTTTCCTGAATTATGGATATGAGAACCAGATAGAGCATTCCAAAAACTGATGAAAAACAACCTGCCTGCTTGTACTTGAGACTTAACTATTTTTGCATCTGAAGATTAAATTAGCCCTTTTATTCGTAGTATCATATTGGGAATCATAGAAGATCAGGATTGGAAGGGACTTTAGGAAGTCATAGGCTGTGTTCACACAGCCCTCTTATTTCGAAACAACAGGGGTTGTTTCGAAATAAGATTTAGGCTGTTCACACGATGCACGGTTGTTTCGAAACAACGGAAGCCGTTGTTTCGACACAACCACGTTGTTTCGAAACAAGTTAAACCTAGTCCGTGGTCGAAACAACGTTGTTTCGCCACGGTTGTTTCGAAACAAGGCCGTGGGAACGTGTTGTTTCGGAACAAGATGTTCCGAAACAACAGTTCATGGCGTGCCCCCTCAGCACCCTGGCTAGGGTGCTGAGGGGTGTCCCGTGGCCGGCGCCTGCACAGGGGGGCTGCAGGCACCGGTGGAGTTTAGCGCTGCCCGGCGCTGCTCCCCGCGGGCTTAAAGCTGCTGGCTGAGCCCGGCGCCCCCGACCCGCTGGCGGGGTTGGGGGTGCAGCCCGGGCTGCCGGCTGGGCTCCGCGCCCCAGCTCCGGCGGTGGGCTCCAGCGCCCTGCAGCCGCTCATCCCCCACCTGCCGGGGGCTGCACCCCCCTTTCCGGGGCTGCAGCCCCCTTTCTGGGGTTGCAGGGTGAGCTGCCACAGCCGCTCACCCCCAGGGGGCTGCAGCCCCCTGGACCGGGTACCAAAATAGCAAGTTCACAGTGTGAACTTGCTATTTCGATTCCCGTTTTTTTCCTTATTTCGAATTAACATTTTGTTAATTCGAAATAAGTTGTTTCGAAATAAGGGTTATTTCGACATACGGTTGTTGCGAAACAACCATATCGAAATAACTGGCTGTGTGAGAACACAGCCATAGAGTCCAACCCCATGCTCAAAGCAGGACCAACCCCAACTAAATCATCCCTGCCATGCTTTGTCATCAGGTCTTAAACTCTGTTGCAGCCCAATATGGGCATTAGCCTTCTTGGCACTAAGGGCACACTGTTGACTCATATTCATTTTCTTGTCCATTGTAACCCACAGGTCGTTTTCTGCAGATCTTCTGCATAGCCAGTCAGTAGTAGCGCAGGGGGGTTTTCCATCCTAACTACAAGACTCTGTACCAGTCCTTGTTGAAGCCTATTAGACTTCCTTTGGCCCAATCCTCCAATTTGTCTAGGTCACTCTGGATCCTATCCCTACCCTCTAGTGCATGGGGTTTCAAACTCATTTGCTATGGTGGACCAAATTTGACTTAAAGGTACTTCAAGTGAGCTGTACGTACCATAAATATAAATACTACAGCTCTTTCATGGCATCAAGGTGTGCTGTATATATGAAGCTGCGCTCTGCAACACCAGTCTCTCCCCCTCTTAGGAAGAGAGTGTGGTCTCACAGAGCATGGTCAGAGGCCAGATGGAAGAGGCATGGCCCACTGGCTACAAGTTTGACACTTCTGTGCTAATGTATCTATCACTCCCCCCAACCTTAGTGTCATGTGCAAATTTGCTGAAGGTTCAATCCACTCCGTTTTCCAGAACATTAATGAAGCTGTTGAACAAAACTGGCCTCAGACCAACCCCTGAGGTATTCTACTTGTAACCAGCTGCCAACTAGACAGTGAACTGTTGATCATTATCTTTCAAAACTGGTGATCTAGCCAGTTTTCTATACACTTTATAAGCCATTCACCCAACCCATACTTCTGTAATTTACTGTCAAGAATACTAAGGGAGATTGTATCAAAAGCTTTGCTAGAGTCAAGGTATATCGCATTCACTGCATTTCCCCCCATCCACAGAGCCAGTCATATCATCATAGAAGGCAGTCAAGTTGGTCATGTTGAAAGGTCTAAGGTAGATATTAGGAGGCAGAATCTCCATCCTTAGATGCTTTTAGGGAAAGACCTCTGCCTGGGTCCCTGAGCACTGGGGTCAGAAAGAGGGCAGCACTGCCTATGAATATTGGGAGACAGCACAGATTTACAGGACTTGTGCAGCTTCCCTGTTGCAGCAGGGGGACAAGAGATGAGCAAGGAGGCAGCCTCCTCACTGAATGCCTCACAGCTTCCTAGAACAGATGAGACAGGCTGCAAAGTCAAAGTTGAGAGTCCCACTGCAGCTGAGATGTGAGCTGAGCCACTGAGCATTGTCTAGAGTTGGGCAGTTTTGTGCATCCCAACAGAAACATTGATGGCTTTGCCTGTGGAATCCTAACTGCCTAAGGAATTTAAGTTCCCACTGGGTTAGATGGCTACTGACTGGAGGTTGTGAGGATTTCAGTGGTCTGTAAATATTGGATTTAGGTGCTGAAAGTGGTAATTAGGTGCCTGTGGTGCACTCCAGTGTGGTGCATTGCTTCCTGCAATGTGAATTGGTATACAGCTGTGTCACTACAGTTCTCCACTCCTGTGCTCTGACTTACCATTCTGCTGTGTGAACTGCCAGTCCTGAATCAGCTCATGCCTAGCTTCCTGCCTGTAATCAGTCCCTCACCCGATGGACAAACACTCCAGCTAGCCACTCATGGGATGGATTCCCCCCAACAAACACTTCCAGCTTCACATGAAGCCCTGACAGATACCATCTTTCAGGGTTCAGTGCTGTCCACTGCACCCTGCAAGCTCATTTTACACTCGTCCATCAATTTATCAAAGAAATTGATGTACATCAGCTCTGTTACTCCAAGTGAGGTCTCTTCATGCACCCAATCTACATGCACTGCTTCAGATAAAATAAATGTTTGATTACGATAAGATTTTAAGTGATTCTAAGTCAGAGTAATATAAATCAAAAGATTAAGTCAAGGAGTTAGTCACAATCAAATAAAAGGTAATTCTTATTCTAAGCTAAGATCACTAGTCCAGTCTGTGTTTCAGTTTACCACACAGGCTGGGTCTGACACATTTTGCAGCCAGCCTCCTCTTCCCAGTGGGCAGGTGCCAATCCTTGATATTGATTGGGAGCCTGATTCCAGCAAAGAGCCCTTAGACAAAGGTGTCTTATTCTGTTAACAAGTTTCCTCAACATCCCCCTGGGGTCAGGTGATTGTCAGTGTCTCGCAATGGGTATGATTCCTTCCACTTGAACTGAAACGCTCATAGGTGCTTAGGCCAGTCCACTGTTGCTATATGCATGCATCTGCTGGTTGTGAAAACACAGCTTTGTGTTTGTCTCCATCTAGCCAAGCCACATGAGACATACATTTGAGGACATGATGTGGCAGAGTTTTGTATCTGTACATATGTATGTCAGGAAACATACTACCATAACAATAATATTCAGTGTGTTATGAGAACTCTAGATACAGCTTAAACAATATACTTTGCATTAGGCAATACACAGTTACACTGTAAGAGCGAACATGAATGATGCACAGACCACAACACAAGGGTATGCATGAGACACAGCGTGTCATAATTCCTAAATCTCTTTGTATGTTTTGCTGAAATTGACCTTTTTGTTGGCACACATCTTTCAAGCATAGATTCCCAGTTCTGTTTCACAGTGCAACTATGGATCCATCCTGATAGTGGCAGGGTATGTATAATTGTAATTAATATGCATCTAGATGTAGAGGTGGGGTGTTGGTAGGAAGCGCATCTGTCTTTAAAGGACATATTATACATTATCTCTCATAGTTTTGTATCCCACCACTAATCTGTTTCCCTATAAAAGTTGAAAATCAAAACGTTTTGGTTTTCCTCTTCCTGCCTTCTATGAGTTGCTCACTATTTTCTGACATTAGAAACCATGATGCATCATTACGTCATTCATTCTTATTTGCTCTGCAAAAATCATCTAAGTCTAAACTGAACATGTCAGATGGCACTTATATTGCCTTTTTCTATGTTTCTATCTCACACAGCCCTTTGGTTTCCAAGATACTGTACCTTCTAGGTACTCAAGGTGTTGCTCTTCAAGTTAGTAGCAAGACAAAATTCACTGTTTCTACATTTGAAAAAGAAGCTACACTTCCAGGAAGAGAATTTATATCATCCCATATAGGCTTCTGTTCTGAAACTTTCCATTCTCTCCAATTTCTTCAGCTTCTTCAATATATCCAGGATTGTTAGGGAAAAACCACAGAATCTGGAGAGCTACTTTAGATAATCACCTGCAACTTCTGCAACTTAATGAAATTTTAGGCAAACTAACTGGACTTCTGGACATCAGGAAATGAACTTCCAAATATCTCAGTAGCAGTGAGAAATAGTTGTGGTCCACAACTGAGGGTATATCCACACTTACTCTTTAAATCGAAATAACGCTGATTATTTTGATTTAAAGAAGGGCAGGTCCACACTAGCTTTCCTTATATCAAAATGAGGAGCTCCCTCATTTTGCTATAAGGAAAGATCATTTTGATATAATAAAACCTAGTTTTATATTGAAATGATGGTGAAATCAAAACACTTATATCGAAATAATGCAGTGTGGCTGCCTTATTTCGATTTGAATGTAATTTTGATTTTGACACAAGTTTGATCTTCCTCCCAGGGTGGAGGGAAGGAAGGAAGGGCCAACCTTCAGAACCCTGGCTGAGGGGCTGGGAGGCCCCATGCTCAGCTTTCTGTGCGCTGGCCAGCTCTCCACCCAGCTCCCCCAGCGCTGACTGGCATGGATCCCCATGCCCAGCTTTTCCAGTGCTGGCTGGGTGGTGAGGCAGAAGGGAGTCCCATGCAGGCTTCCAGGGCGCTGGCCGCTGCGGGGAAGGCACCCCTGTGCCTGACTCTGGGGAGCTTTGCTGGGCAGAGCCATAACTAGGGTGGAGAAAATGGGGCAAAGACCCAGCTGGGAAATTTTAAATGGCTGCCACCAGACCCTGCCTGGCCCAGAGGAGGAATGTGTCTTAGGCACATTCCTCCTGGAGCCAGGCAGGGACTGGGGGAGTTTCTCTCACCCTGCCCTGAGTGTCCCCAGCCTCTTTACCTGTCACCAGGGGAAGCAACCCCTGTTGGGTCTCGGCTGCTCTGACCTGGCAGCAGGGAAAGCACTCCCCACCACTCTGGCCCGGTGGCAGGTGAAGCACTCTCCCGCTGGGTCTGTGGCCTCTCTCCCTCAGTGGCAGGGGAGGCACACCTCCACAAGGTCTCTGGCCGCTCTGGCTGGTAAGGGGGGAGACACCTCCTCTCTGTTGGGAAAGATCAGGCCCCAGGCTGGATCGGGATGGAGTGGAGCATCTTTCCAGCTTCCTGCCTTGGGCACCAGAAGCCGTAGTTACAGTTCCATTGCTCGGCGTGGGGAGAAGAGACCCCTGCGCCTGGTTCCCAGTGTGGTGTCCGCGTGGCGGGGGGAGGAAGTCCTGCACCCGGCTGCCAGCACACTGGCTGGGCACCTGGGAATGCGTTCTGCACCTGGCTGCAGGCGCAGGGTACATTCCAAGACACCCAGCCAATGTCTCACCAGCCAGGCTCAGGGGTTCCTTCCCCTGCTGCCTGGACAGCATGCTGGGAGCTGGGCACAGGGTGCCTTCTCCCCGTACCCTGCCAGAATGCTGGGGGCAGAGGTCCCGTCTCCCTAAGCCCAGCAGGATGCCCCCAGAGCTGGGTGTGGGGGTGTCTTCCTCTGGGGCCCAGCCAGCACACCCAGAGCTGGGTGTGGGGATGCTTTTCCCCACCACCAAGTTCACCAGGTTAGAGCCAGACAGAGGATTGGGAGAGTGGCATGACCTATCTTGAAGGCCATGTTGCCACACCTGCTATGGTGCCCCACTCTTAAATCAAACTAGCAAGTCCTGTCCATGGACATGCTCATTTGATTTGGTTTTCTAGTGGGAACCCGTGATTTTTATTTCAATTTTATTAAATTGATATAAGTTAAATTGATTTAACCAGGTAAGCATGGACATAGTCTGAGGATCTGGAGATCTGAAGAACATTCTTGGCTCTGCAACTAAACTACTGTGATTTTGGGCAAGTCACTCTGTTTCAGTATTTCTTAATCTGTGAAATGGGGATAATGGATGTTAGAAGAAGCAAACAGGTTGTCCTGGAGGCAGATTGGGTTAAATGGTACTCTTTGAACCACAGTAACTGGAGGGGACCATGAAAGGCCATTGAGTCCAGTCCTCTGCGCTCACGGTAGGACCAAGTATCCTTTTTAAACTATCCCTGACAGGTGCTTATCTAACCTGCTCTTAAACACTTTCAGTGGTAAAGATTCCACAACCTGGCTAGGCAACTTATTCCAGTGATTAATCACCCTGACAGTTAGAAATTTTTTCTTAAAGTCCAACCTAAACATCTTTATTGCCTGCTCATTCCTCTTGACGTCTCAAGTGAGCAAAGAGGGGCTGACTTACAGTCCTTTTATGTTTGAGAATATGCAAAAGCCCACATTCTTAACAACTCCCCAAAGAACCTCTTTTGGTTACATTAACACTCAAGCAATGAATATTAATAACTGTGGTAAATATAATTATTCCTGCCTTTGTTGTTTACATGTTTAGTCAATGGTGTGCAGGCATTTAACTTTACAATATTTGACTTTTGTTACAGCAATGCCTATAATATTATTGAGGTTAAATTAGGGCAGAACACCCTGGAACACCATTCTGGGGCCCACTATTTTTAGGGGGCCAGTATTCTGGGGTCTATAAAAATAGAAAATGGAGCTGGAATGCTGCTTTCTGGGGTTCACCATTTAAAATAGTGGGTCCCAGAATGCAGCATGCTGGCTTCATTTTTTGATTTTAGGGCCCAGAATGCTAGGTCTATTTTTAGGAGGCCCAGCATTCTGAGGTCCCTAAAAATAGAAAATTGAGCTGGGGCATTCCAGCAGGGCAGACACTACTATAGGAAGAGAAGCGACATGCCTGCCCTGCTGTGAAGTGCCAGCCAGCTCACCTGCACATGCGCAGGCTCCGCTTGAGGAAGAAGCCTCAGAGCGTAGCCTGAAGGGGGAGAAAGGGGTGCAGGGGTGTCGCTGCCACTGACCCACCAGGGCATTAGCCCTGGGTCTTCCACAGGGTACCCTGAATGTTTTTATCCAGCAGACACAGGCTGAGAGCTCACGTCTGACAGTGAATAGCTCAGCTGCCTGCTGCCCCCCCTCCCCTGGAGCATGAAGCTGGAGGCCAAGAGGGAAGTTTAACCCTTTTCCATTCCAGCAGGTGATGGCAGCAGCAGCCCAGGAAACACACCGTATTGGGCTGGGAGGGGAGCATATGGGTGGGGCCTGAGCCTGAGCCATGGGGAAGCTTGCTGGGGATCCAGTGAACTGCCCTGGGCCCCTGGGTCACACCAGAAGCCAGGTTTGGTGTGGGGGTCTGGGGGACCTGAGGATCCAGGACTCCTCATGGGCCCTGGATCTCTCCAAGCCAATGTGGGGTCGATAGCCAGAGATCAGGCCCACCTGGGCCTCAGGTCAGGCCAGCAGTCAGGCTGGAGGGGAACAGGAGGGCTGGGGATCCAGGACTCTCCCTGCATCCCAGCTCACAGTGGGCAGCAGGTGAACCAGAAATCATGCCCCTTCAGGCCCTGGGTCAGTCTGGTGGTGAGGACAGAGGGGGATGGGCAGCCTGGGACTCATGGACCTTGCCACCGTTACCACAGAATGGCAGGCAGGCAGGCCAGGCCAGGCCAAGGATTGCCCGGTGAGGCTGGAGGGCAGGCTGGGCCCAGGCTGCAAAGTTGGAGGGCTGGCAGGCAGGCCTGGCCAGGGGTCACCTCCCCCTTGCCTGGGAACAAGGCTGTGGGGTCAGTGGTCAGGCCTGGCCAGGGGCAAGCCCCTAAGCCCAGGTGGCAAAGCCAGGTGGCTGGCAGACAGGCCTGGCTGGGTGCCCTCTGTGATTATTGATCAATAGCCATTTATAGACATGACTTTCACCTTGTATATTGTTCTTTTGTTTCTGGGGTGGATCCTTCTTGCTTTTCTCACCTGAGTGTGTGGGTGATCCAAAATCACCAGTCTGACTCAGTTGTCTGAATTGAAAGCGAACATCCAACTTTATTTGCTCTGCTGCAGCAGGGCGGCTGAGACACTGAGAAAGCAGCCAGCCCCACCCTGTCTGAGCCAGGGTCTTATAAAGGTTAAGATGATACATATTCAGTGGCACATTAACATGTCTACTCAGAGACAGCACAGAACATACTGGAACCTTCTCTTGTCAGTCACAGGTAGAATCCATTTTGTTTTACAGCAAACTCCATTTTGTTTTCCCATTAGATTAGATTAAAACATCTAAACTTGGTTTGCACAACATATTACTTCTCAATAGCACTCTGGATTACATTCTTTACCATTCTTATTCCATAAGACACATTACTAACCTCTCACAGACCTTCAACAACATATTTTTGTTTTCTTAACTTCCACAAGTGAAATGGGCAAGAGGGCAGTAGATGGGGTGAGGGGGCAGGCTTTTGGTGAAAGTAGCTGGGGTGGGGGCCAGTACCTGGGGTAGGGGGGCAGGCGTTTGCAGGGCTAGTAGCAGGGGTGTGTGAAAGGGCCAAGAAATTTAGGAGGGCTCTGGAGCCCACCAAATTATACTTTATCCCCTGAATATTACTGACCAAGCATTTAGCAGGGAAAGGGAGTCGTGAGAAAGTTGATATGTATGTTCTTTCCAAGGTTCTTAAGCAGGAGAGAAAGGATAGTTTCTTTCAGTTACATTTCTTGCTCAAACTATGAAAAAGGGAGAGGGGAACAGGAGGATAATATATGTCACTAAATTCCAACTGCAAGAAACAAAGCCTGTGTGCCCACCTATCACACCTTTACCATAACAACCGTGGCTCAGGCAGAGGCCTAGAGGCTCAGGTAGTATCCTAGGCTGTGTTCACACGGCACTTTTGTTTCGAAACAACCTCGTTGTTTCGAAACAAAAAAAACCATGTTCACACGACGCACAGTTGTTTCGAAACAAGGGGAAGCCCTTGTTTCGAAACAACTGT